>PVJS01001933.1:0-36191 GCA_004027185.1 Glis glis | reverse complement strand
TACCGGGGATTGAACCCAGGGGTGTTCTACCTCCGCGCTACGCCCCCGGCCCTAGTTTTTATACTTTATTTTGAAACCGGGTCTCATGAAGTTGCAGAGAGCCTCAGTAAGTAGAGAGAGAAAGACAGAGAGAGAGAGAGACAGAGAGAGCTGAGGCTGGCCGCGAACACGGATCCTCCTGTCTCAGCCTCCCAAGTACTGGGATTACAAGCGTGTGCCACCACACCCGGCTAGAGTAGCATTTTAATATACTCAATGGGAAAAAAATGTGACCAATGATTTTTATATCTAGAAAAACTAACTTTTAAGCCAGGCGTGGTGGCACACGCTTGTAATCCCAGTACTTGGGAGGCGAAGACTGAAGGATCCGGGTTCACGGCCAGCCTCAGCTCTCTCTCTCTCTCTCTCTCTCTCTCTCTCTCTCTTTCTCTCTCTCTACTTAGTGAGGCCCTCCGCAACTTCATGAGACCCGGTTTCAAAACAAAGTATAAAAAATAGGGCCGGGGGTGTAGCTCAGAGGTAAAACGCCCCTGGGTTCAATCCCCGGTACCGCAAAAAAAAAAAAGAAAAACTAACTTTTAAATATAAAAAGCATGCAAAAATCATCATAAACTTGGATGGATGCAGAGAATATTATTCCCATGAGTCCATACTGAGAAATTTACTAGAAAACGAAATTTTGACAATCAAAATGGCCAGCTATGACAACTAGCTAGTTGCAAATGTTAAATACAGAGTTACGTGTAGAGCTAAGACTAAATGAGGGCTTTTATGCTCTGACCTTGTAAACATAGCACAGCTGTTTTTAAATGAGGGAAGGATGGAGGGAATGCAAAATAATTGTCAACTGCCTTCATAATCAAATATGGGCAACGGTAGCGTTGGTATTGTTATTCTGAGGTAGTCCTGCACACATTGTGGAGAAAAGCAAATGAACAATTATAGAAGATTCCAATTGCATCGTCTCCTGTGTCCTTGAGAACCAGGATCTTGAGTATGGACTAGATATAAAATAAATATAATAAAGAAGAGATTACATAAAAACACTGAAATCTGAATTTAAATCGTACAGATTTCTATCCTAGATCTACCCACTGACAAAGCCTGAGAATAAAGATTAATCCAGTAGCAACCACAGTGACTCTCCCTAGTGCCAGATTCTGTTATAATACCATGTCCACTAATGAAAGACCTTTTTGGAAATATACTAGGTCCAGGACTGAGCAGGGAAGGTATGAGATGAGTTTGGAGCACCTTGTCATAGCAGATATCAAGGAAACTATAAAAGTTTTGTATCAAAAGGACTCAAGAAACAATGTAAAAGGCTCCCACTGGCCAAAGATTGGACAAATTTGAGTTCACTGGGAATAATAAAGTGGATTTAAAATTATTGTGTTTGTCAGCTTTTCATTACTATACCGAATATCTGAGATAAGTCAACTTAAAGGAGGGAAGGCTTATTTAGGTTCATGGTTACTGAGGTTTTAGTCCACAGTCAGTATGCCCTGTTGCTTAGTAGACCCTGTTTCTTTAGGGCCTTTGGCAAGGCAAAATATCATGGTGGGGAGCAGGCCGCCCATTCATGTGGTGGCTGAGATTCAAGAGAGAGACAGGCAGGGGCTGGAGTTCAACACCCCCCACCCCAGTGCTAGCTTCCTCCCACAGGCCCCGCCCCTAAAGGCTCCACCACCGCTCAGTAGCGCCCCCAGCTGGTGACAAGCCTTTATCACATGGACCATTGCACTATCAAGTATTTTTAAAATCTATAGTTCATTTTTATATTTTTTAAAATTAATTGCCTTTGGAAGATAAGAGGGAACAAATTTATCATCTCAAAGAATTGTAAGTAGGGGGGAAGGGAAAATCAAGCGTTTATCTTTTCATTCCCATATAAACTAAACCTTAAATATTATCAGATAATATAAGAGAGGAAGCATTTCTTTGTTAAAATATTCCAACTATTAATTGTAAAAGGAATGGCTGGATTAGAATATTGCCATTTTGCAACCCCCAGTGAATGAGCAGTTCTAGCATTGAGTATAAATTATCTCTGACAACATATAGAGATAACCCAGACATAATGTGTCCTTCCATGATCACGAGCTATGTCAAAAGGATTGAGCCTGAGTCAGCTCAAGTCCCTGGATCTAGCTTACAATTTTTAGGAAATATGAAAAACAGAACATGCCAAATTCCACCATGAGTATGAAATCGGTGAACTCTAAGCTGTGGGAAGTTCCACTAATCAAATGACACAAATTCTTCAATAGATGAACTGTAATCAAAAGAAATGTATGTCAAAGGTGAATTAAAAGATGTACCCAATTCTTTTCAATGGAAAAGACTAGGACTCAGAAATACACAACTGGGTAAAAAAAAATTGTAAAGAAGTGCAATGAAATTTGCAATAAAACTGAGGGTAATAGTTACTGCTGGGGGTGGGAGCTGTGTCTAGGGTGGGGCATGTGGGGGGCTCCTGCAACGCCAGGGCACGCCCTCTCTCCTGCTCTGGGTAGTGGCTCCAAGACAGTCTTATTATGATGGGTTAAGTTGTCCATTTATTTCGTATGGTTTTCTATATCTGTGTATAATAAAAACCAAAGGCTAAAAAAGAACAAAGAAGAAAAACCCTAATAAGAATATATACTAAACCTAAACAGTTAAGTGAAAAAGAAGTTGTAGAATTATATTTACTCTATAATTTGAGTTTTATTTAAAAAAAT
Organism: Glis glis; assembly: GCA_004027185.1. Classification (NCBI taxonomy): domain Eukaryota; kingdom Metazoa; phylum Chordata; class Mammalia; order Rodentia; family Gliridae; genus Glis; species Glis glis. Next base: position 33,468 of record PVJS01001933.1, on the reverse strand, counting down.
AGGGGAGGGGGCATATATACCTTCTAGAAAAATATGCACCTAAGTTTTATGGTTGTTACCTTGGCAGGAGTATATATTTTACTATTTCTTTCTGATGTTTTGTATGTCATTCAAAAAGGAAATATAAATATATATATATATATATATACACACACACACACACACATTTTTTTTTTTTTGCAGTACTGGGGATTGAACCCATCCGAGCTATACCCTCAGCCCTATTTTTATTCTTTATTTTGAAACAGGGTCTCATTAAGTTGCGGAGGGTCTCACTAAGTAGCTGAGGCTGGCCGCAAACCCGGATCCTCCGATCTCAGCCTCCCAAGTACTGGAATTACAAGCGTGAGCCACCATGACCGGCTACACAATATATATGTATACATATATGTGTATATAGAGACATATATACATATGGCAAGAGAAAGTTTACTGTTTACTTTGAAATCATTTCAAACCTACAAAAGACTCACACATATGATACAAAGACTCCCGTATATCCCTGACCCAGATTCCGATTCATTGATTTTTACTAGGGTTTGGGTGGGTGCACTGGTCCACTCTTTTCTTTCCTTCCTTCCATTGATAGTTGCAGATACCATATCCCTTTACTTCTAAATGTCTATGTACTTCCTAAAAAATGAAGCTTTGCAGATAAAGCTATAGATGCAATGTTTAATATGGAAGCATGTAGTTATTTGCTTTATGACATGATTTTATATCAAATTAGATGAAGGATGTGAAATTATTATATTTTAGTAAAGGCTTCTTAGTAGGAAATGTCTGTCTTTTTCTATGTATGTCTTAAAGTAATTGCTCACTTTTAGCTGAAGTTTAAAGAAATTAGCCATTACTGGAGCACATCTTCAGATAACACAGAATACAGAGGCAGTGAAAAATTGTAATCGTTTTTGGTATGTGGGCTAAGCTTAATTACAGTCTAACCTATTAGATTCCCCATTACTCACGAACTCGATCTTAGGAGAAATAGAGACGAGAAATCCTGGAAGGTAACAGAAAATTGAATATTGCTCTCAAATCTTTAGCAAATCAGCTACAAAGTGAGATAATTGACTGGAACATTTGGCTGGGCATGTTTTTTCATAAGCGGTACACAAACCCTATGTAAGTTATATACAGAGGAATATAAATCAATAAAAACCAATTCCTCAAAATAAGAGGGCCTCAGTTCAGAAATCTTTTTAAACACACTTATGAATCATTTGTGGACCATATCAGCTTTTCATAAAGAAAAGTAAAACCTGTAAATAGTTTGAAAGTCTTGGTAGTGCTTTTCAAGATTTTGACATATCTGGGTTTAGTCTATTTTTGTGCAGAACAATTCTTGCCAGAAAATATAGGGCATGTTTCCATACTTTGCACTCAATTAAGCTTCAGTCGACATTGAAACTATTTGACGAACTAGTCACTTCAAGAGGCACAGTAAAAATATGTTTCTAAAATGTTTGTGCTAAAAAGTTACACTGAAATACATAAACCACGGATCGATAAAAATTGTTGTTTAAATTCGAGTTATAAATAAGGAGGGGCCGGGGGTGTAGCTCACTAGTAGAGCCAGTACTGAGCATGCATGAGGCCCTGGCTTCCATCCCCAACTCGAAAATAAATATATGAAATAAATATATGGAGAATTAATCTTGGCATGCTTTGGAATAAAGCGTCCCAGCCCCCATTTCCTAGCATTCTAAAAACAAACCTCCCTTTCTTTAAAACGTAACGATGGACATTATTAGCGAGATTTCATTCAATTATAGTCTCTAACACAAAAGAAACAAAACGCACTTGAGTTTAATGTCATCAGACGCTGCTTTTTCTTGTGAAGACCGAAATTCCAAGATGCTCAAAAAGAGATGTGGATTCCCCACCAGATGGACAACTAACCCTGAGGTGTCATCCCACAATCTGCCCGCAGGTGAGCGAGATGGAGGTGAACGGGCAGTTCGAGTCCGTGTGCGAATCCGTGTTCAGTGAGCTGGAGTCGCAGGCGGTGGAAGCGCTGGACCTGCCCATGCCCGGCTGCTTCCGCATGCGGAGCCACAGCTACGTGCGCGCCATCGAGAAGGGCTGCTCGCAGGATGACGAGTGCGTGTCCCTGAGGTCGTCCTCCCCGCCGCGCACCACCACCACCGTGAGGACCATCCAGAGCAGCACAGGTGAGTGAGCCCGCCCGCCGCATACCCGCCAGCCTGGCCTCTCCGTGCTGGCCCTGTACAACTGTCATAAAAGATGCTGCCCCTTGCCAGTCACAAAATACCACTCTTGATCTACAAAGCAAAGGTTTTCTTCTCGACCTTTTTCTAACCCTACCTCTGGCCACAATCAAACACCTCCCTCCCTCTCCAGCTCCATCTCTGGGATCAACTGGGGAAAGCACAACCCTGGCACCATGAGGGAGAGACAGCGCAGCAAGCTAGGGGCCAGAAACTGGTCTCCAATCTCTCCCACTCTCGATAAGTAGGCTCTGACTTTTAGGGCAGTGACCCTAAATGAACCAGATACCCTGCTTCTTGTGTGTCACAGAATTGGAATGTTTTCTTTAAATTCCAAGACAGACACGAAGGGCCTATCCCAAAAGGCTGGAAACATCACTGTAAGGAGATTAAAAAAAGAAGAAGAAATGGATGGCCCAGTAATATTGATTGAACATTTTATTAGTTTTGTTATAACTGAGAGCAGATTTATTTCATTATTTTAAAGTTTTCTATTATGTATAAATAGTAGCTCCTTTCCCCCTCTAAACTGTATTTAGGTTTACTCATTTAAACTGTATCTTTTTATCAGTAGATTTTTAGGTACTGAGGCCCAGAAAAGCTTAACTAATTTCTATAACACTGGTACCTGCATAGCAATATAGCCTTGAGCTATGTATGACTATGTAAATATCACAGTCGGTTTCCAAGAAGAAAATCCCTCCCTCTTAACTAGGCTTAACATAATGATTGAATCCAGCATAACTCCAATAGAGAAATTCTGCCAGAAGATCATCAAACTTAGAGTCAAGATAAATAATGATGAATAAATTAGAAAGAAAATCCTGTGCCAGAATTATTGTATTACTCAGTTTTAGCTCTTGACACATCAAATGTCAGTTGTTATGATTCAGCCCAGAACTTTCACAGGCTTCAGTAATGAGTCCTGGAACCGGAGTTAAAATCCTACTAACTAGAGATGTGGGACTGAGGTAGGAATGTTTAAAAACCGTCAGAGGTTAAACAAAGGAGTTCATTGTTGACCGCTGCAAACTGAGACCTCAGGCTATGCCAAGGGATGCTTCTAGACACTGCCGGGGTTCTGGGCAGAGCTCAGTGGCAGACCCTGTGGCAGCCACTCTGACTCAGTAGCAGAACCTGGCTAACTATCTCCTGACCCAAGACAGGGGATGCACATTCTTGCTCATTAGGAAATTCTCTAGGAACAGTCACAGAGGAGATTAATAAATTAAGTAAGACTGATTTTCAAAGATCAGCCATGGACATTTTTATGTGCTTGCATCCGTGCAGTGACTGTGAAGGTCTGCTCTGTGCCTACAGCATACCACTGTGTCTTCCGGTGTTCCTCAGTTTCCCCACACCCCCAACCCTGCCCTCATGTTTGGTCCATTCCTCTCTATAATGATCTCATGTCTGCCAGCTGAAATTCTTCCTTAAATCCACAAAATGCAGAGACTGGCCCAGAGGGCCAAGGGCACCCCAGGAGAACAGTCAGGAAGGGAAGGCTTGCGAGCTCACTCCTTCTCCCTCAGGGAAGGAACGGTGTTGGGGATAAGGTGCTGAGAGACTCTGAATGGCTTTGTCCTGCTCACCTGTCAAAGGATTTTGTGTTTTTGTCATTAAGAGACAATTTACTTCCAGTTCATGTTCCGTGCTGCTGGCTCCCAACATCTACATTTCTGGACCTTTCAAGACCCTTCCCAGAAACTCTGGAGGCTCCCAGAGTTCAGACAATAGGATTGCCCAACAAAATCTGGGCCACTCAGTTAAATTTCAATTTTAGATATGTAGTGAATAATTTTGTAGTCTAAGTCTACCTCCAATATTGGATGGGAAATACTTATACTACAAAGTATTTGAGTATTTGTGCTTGTCCTAAGAACTGGGCCACCTCTGCCTACAGCTCTTGGGGCTGGAGGGCTTCGGTCTGATTGCCCCTCAGGAAGATGTGACTTGTTCCTTAGGAGTGGGGTGGGGTGAAGGATAGCATGCTGGATTTTTACACAAGGCAGCTGTTGACTTCACTCTTCATCATCAAACTAAGCGTTGTGATATATGAGATATATGATCTTTACAGTCATAGAAAAATGAACAGTTTAAGTACTAAACTGTGATTTGTGTGTGTGTGTGGCACTGGGGATTGAACCAGGGGCATTCTACCTCCAAGCTACATCCCCAGCCCTATTCTTTATTTTTATTTTGAAATAGGGCCTTGCTAAGTTGATGAGAGTCTCACTACTTGCTAAGACTGTCTTCGAACCTGCGATCCTCCTGTCTCAGCCTCCCAAATACTAGGATTACAGGCGTGCACCAGCACACCCGTCTTAAACCATGATTCTAAGTAAATTTATCAGACATTTAGGAGTACAACTTTAAAAATTCCAGTATCACCTTTTATAGCCTCTTTATACCATAGATTTGTCCTTCTTAAAATAACTATTATTTTATGATGTAATGTGGTTATGTATCCTATATTCCTCCTCTCCCCACTACTCCTCTGTGTGTCTCCACACACATGCATGCGCGCGCGTGCACACACACACACACACACACACACACATACACACATGAGTTTCCTTTTCTCTCTCTCACATGATCTCAGTACTATCCTATTAATTTCCTTATCTTTCTGGTTTCCTTCTTACATTAAATCAAACACAATTTCCTATAGAAAATACAGAAAATCAGTTTCCTCACAGGCCCTACTAATTTTTGAAAGAATGTGTTCGTCTATGGGAATCAGGAAGCAACCTTGCTTGAATTTGAATGATGTCCCCTATACACACAGATCAAGTGTGCACCTGGGCTTAGTAGGACTGATAGAGACTCCTCCTTCTGCTTCTCTTCCTTTGCCCATTGCTTTGGATATTCACAACAGATTAATTTTTTCCTAAACATCCCCCTGTCCTGGAAAAAAAAATCTTGATTTTTGTCAACTGCTATTAATAGCAATCCACATTCTAAGACGGATTTTTTTTGTCTGCCCATTTTAATTGTCCAAATTTCCAACAAAATATACCATTAAGACTTACTCTTCCAGTCTTACCCTTTATTCATATTAGCAAAATGAAATGACGGACAAAAATCCACAAAAGAGTCTGATGCCACGTAAGAGTCATGATGATAGCCAGGTATGGTGGCACACACCTGTAATCCCAGTACTTAGGAGACGGAGGCAGGAGGATCACAGGTTCGAGGCCAGCCTCACCAATTTAGTGAGACTTTATTTCAAAACAAAAAATAAAAGGGCCCGGATGGGGGTGTAGCTTGGAGGTAGAATGCCCCTGGGTTCAATCCCAGTACCCCCCAACACACACACACACACACACACACAAGTTGCAAAGATGGGCTCAGCTCTGAGTGGTCCCAGGAATCTTCTAGTTATTATTGGCAGGGGCGGGAGGATGAACAGAGACATCTCTGCAATCAGGAAATGAGTGAGAGAGTGACTAATGGTTATGCTTCCTTGATTTATTGACTTCTTGACTTATCTAACTATGATATCATCTTATATTCTCTCGGTTGACTTTAATAACCCAGATCTCCATCCAAGAGATTCAACAAGTTCTCAAAAAATAAGTTTCATTTTTAATTGATATGTAGTAATTGTACATGTTTATGGGGTAGAGCATGTTTTAATACGTGTATTCATTGTGTGGTAATCAGATCAGTCAGCATGTCTATCATCTCCAAAATACATCATTTTTCATGATGAGAATATTCAAAATTATTCAAAATCCTCTTTCTACCTGTTTTGGAAAGCATAATGCAATGTTGTTAACTGTTCACAGTGAACTGCTTTGCAATAGAACACCAGGGCTTGCTCCTCCTCTGTGTTCAGTGAAATAAACTAGGCACAGAAGAAGAAACGCTACGTGTTTTCACTCATAGGTAGAATCCAAAATATGTGATCTCGTGCCAGTTAAGAGCAGAAGAGTGGATACCAAAGGCAGGGAGAGTGGGAGGAAGAGAGAGATGGAGAGAGGTTGGTCAACAGCTACAAGGTTCTAAAAAGTTTTTATACAAACCACTCTGGATTAAGATTAGAGCTAATCTGGGAAAGTAAAATGAGAAGGAAAAAAAAAGGAAGAATTATCCTTATGACTGTGTTTAAAACCCTTGTCTCAATCTTCTGATTTTAGGTAAAAGTAGAACTCAGTGCCCAAAATAAACCGCAACTCCCACTTCAGAGTACTGGATTAGCCCTGCCACTCAGAGTAGACCATGCAATGATACACTCTAGGGGGGCTTCTGTTTTTGCCTCCAGGCTGAACATTCTCTAGGATTTACCAAAAGCAACATTACATTGTAGCTAGTGATACTTGCAACCTAAATGGGCAGAAACATTGTATCACATTCCCAGTGGACACACACCCAGAAACATGCAGACACACACTTTTGTAAATATGTGTGGGAGGGGGAGAGTCAGGAAGGACAAGTAGTTACCTAGCCAGTAGTAGGTGGGGAGTGTCAGATATAAAGAGAGGAAGGCATTTGTTTGTTAGTTTGTTTTGCGGTACTAGGGATTGAACCCAGGGGCATTCTACCTCTGAGCTACACCCCCAGCCCTATTTTTTATTCTTTATTTTGAAACAGGGCCTCACTAAGTAGCTGAGGCTGGCGGTGAACTGGGATCCTCCAGTCTCAGCCTCCCAAGTACTGGGATTTCAAGCGTGCGCCACCACGCCCAGCAGGAAGACTTTTTAAAATAAGCACTTATTGCTTCTTATGACTTTAAAGCCAATATAATATTTGGATAAAGATAACACTCTTTCACAGAAAAAGGGAAACTTTCATTATATATGATTCTCTAGTCTTTCAAGAAAGTTCTTTGCCTTGAAATGATAAGGTTCTCAAAGAAGCTTTATGTAGCAATACCTTTCACATAGGATTAGTAGGTCTGCTTGCCACTCCATCGCTCTTGGAGGCTGGCCTGTGCATTCTGATTCCCTTAGTTAAGGGGATCTTAGCAGATGATGGAGTGGAGCTGGCCTCCTTCAAGTAGCCCTCGAGGAGCGGTAGAAAGGTCCTGAGGGACAGCTCCACCATGGGGCAGTAGCAGTGTTTTCCAGTAGGGGCCAGGCGTCATGGGTTTGCCCTCCTGGGTGTGGCTTGGGACCACAGTCATAGCAGTTTGACTGTTCTGACAGGAAAGAGCCATTTTCCTCTGAGTTGAGACACATTCCTCCATTTTCCTACCTGGTATACTCTACCATTCCTGGCAGCCCTTACTCCTATACACATGTCTTAATATCCAAAAGCCATTCATCTTTTCATCCCTGAGGTCAGAGAATACTCCCACAGGCTGGGTTCTTCCCTCCTAATCATCCATTCATCCAGCAGACCACATCTTAGGTGCCAGCACGCCCCCAGGATCCCAGCCCACAACCCTGCTCCCCATCCACCACCATGGACAAACCCTAAACACGTAAGACCTTGAGCTGAATAACATGAAGGCAATAATTTATCTCTGCAGTGCACACAATAGGCATTCAGTAATGGACAAAGAAAGGAAAAAGAAAGTGGAGAAATATTCCCTGAACTGCATAGACAACAGATGAATTTCCTAAGGAAACAGCATTGCTATTAAAACAAGTTGAATTAAGCAAGGCACAGTGGTGCATACCTGTAACCCCAAATGTTTGAGAGGCTGAGACAGGAGAATCATAGGTCAGAGGCCAGTGACTGCTTAGTAAGACCCTGTTTCAAAATTAAAAAAAAAAAATAGCCAGGCATGGTGGTGCATGCTTGTAATCCCAGTACTTGGGAGGCTGAGACAGTAAGATTGCAGGTTTGCGGACAGTCTCAGCTACTTAGTGAGGCCCTCTGCAACTTAGTGACACCCTGTTTCAAAATAAAGAATAAAAGATAGAGCTGGGGGTGTAGCTCGGAGCTAGAATGCCCCTAGGTTCCATCCCCAGTACCTCAAAATAAATAAGTAATACATAAATAAATAAATAAATATTTTAAAAATAATTAAAAAAGTAAAAAGGCTGAGGGTGTGGCTCAGTAGTAGAACTACCCTAGTTACAATCCCCAGTACCACAAAAAGAAGAAAAAAATTGAATTATGAAACCTTAGCAATAGAAGAAACCTCTACATCATCTAGTTCAGGGATCTGCAAGCCAACCTGCTGCCTGTTTTTTGTCAATAAAGTTTTATTGGCACATGGCCACAGCCATTTGTTTACAATATAATCTGTGGCAGTTTTCAGCCAAGTAGAATAATTACTGCAGAGAATATATGACCCACAAAGCCAAAAACAGTTATTATCTAGTCATTTACAGAAAAGGTTCTCAGCGCCTAACTAAGCCACAGAAGCCATTTTAAGGTTAGGAAACTAAGCGTGTGAGAGCCATGTGTTCCGTTGAGAGAGCGAGGAGCAAAGGGCTGGGTCTCTGGTTGCAGGCAAAGTCAACATTTTTTTAAAACCCAAGTCTCCAGCAAACAGCCCTTTGGGTCCCTGCTCCACAAATTATTTATTGCATGATTAAAAAATGAATCTGAACTTCCTTTTCTTTGTGTGTAAAATGAGATCGGAATGCTGCTTCTCTTTCCAGCCCTAGTGGCCACTTTTGGAGACAGCTCAGAGTTCAGAGCTCAGCCCGTCTGTCTGCCAGGCGCTAAGTTAATTAATAGTTCCTTTTCCTACAGCAGTGAGGGAAAGGTTCTGACGTCCAAGGGGCAGATAGCAATCAAAGGCCTTTTGAACAAAGCACCTTTGTTTTCTATTAAAGATAAAATCAAGTAAGAAATACGGGGGTACTGCCGGGCCTGGTGCCTTGTACCTCTACTAATGAAGTCTTCTTATTTGAATCTCTTCTAGTAGAACTGGGGACAGCCACTCACCCCCACCCTGGAAGGCTCAGACAGACAGACAGACAGAGATTTGTAGTATGCCCTACTCCCTCTTGTGAGGCAACTTGTGCTCATCTATTTTTATTTCTGAGAAAACTGACAGTCATACATTTCAGAAGATGTTTACTTATAACTTTTCCCTTCTTCTTTGGGGCACTTGAGATGGGATTCCTCTATAATATTATGAAGTCATAAAAATGAAAAAGTTCTATCAAGCATAGAGCAAAATTTAAAATCTGAAGCACAGGCTGGGCTTGGTGGTGTACACCTGTAATCCCAGTGCTTGGAGGCTAAGACAGGAGGACTGCAGGTTTGAGGCCAGCCTCAGCAACTTAGTGAGACCCTGTTTCAAAATGCAAAATAGAATAGGGCTGGGGTGTAGCTCAGAGGTAGCATGCCCCTGTGTTCAATCCATGCCAAAAAAAAAAAAAAAGAAATATTCATCTAGCTCCTGCCGTGGCAAACATGTTTAACATGTCTCCCTTAAAATCTTTTGAAAAAAGATTTTATTTTAAAAAAAAAGAAAGTTTTGGCCGGGCATGGTGGCACACGCTTGTAATCCCAGTACTTTGGGAGGCGGAGACCAGAGGATCCGGGTTCGCGGCCAGCCTCAGCTCACTTTCTCTCTCTCTCTCTCTCTCTACTTAGTGAGGCCCTCCACAACTTCGTGAGACCCGGTTTCAAAATAAAGTATAAAAAAATAGGGCCGGGGGTGTAGCGCAGAGGTAGAACGCCTCTGGGTTCAATCCCCGTACCACAAAAAAAAAAAAGAAAGTTTTGTTTGCATATTTTTGTTTTGTTTTTATACTTTTATTGGCACAATATAATTATACATCACAGTGAGATTCAAAGTGATACAGACATACATGCACACAGCACTTGGTGTATTTCCCTCCATATACCTGCCCCTCCCTCTCCCCCTCCCGCTCCCCCTCCTCCCATCGCCATACAAATTAGTGAGATTGATGGTGAAACTTCGTATGGATGTTCGGTTGCATATTATTGACATGGTCTCTCATGTTAGTTTGTCTGTGAAGTGAAGGTTTAAAGCTAAATTAGAGGTATAAAAAATAGAAATTTAAATGAATAAAGAAAAAGCCAGCCTGGCATGGTGGCACATGCCTGTAATCCCAGTATTTGGGAGGCTGAAACAGGAAGATTACAGGTTCAAGACCAGGCTCATCAACTTAGCAAGACTCTCAGCAACCTAGTGAGACCCTGTTTCAAAACAAAAAAATAAAAAGGGGGCTGTAGGTATAGCTTGGAGGTAGGGCGCCTCTGGATTCAACCCTCAGTACCACAAAAAAAGAAAAGGAAAGGGAAAAAAGAGAAGAAACAATAAGAAAAAAAGAGGGGAGAGAACGCCTATGAAAAGAAAATACTCCTTGGGTTTAAAATTTCACATAACACTTTGTCGTTTTGGCATTATGATGGATTTAAATGATCGAATATCCAATCCCTTGATCTGGTCCTGGTGCCGTCAGACAGCAGTGAATAGAAAAAAGAATTTTTGTCAACTCATGTGTAAACTAAGCAGGTGGTAAACTTTGTTTGTGGCTGATGGGAAGACCAGGGGTTTCTGCCCTTGAATTAAGTAAAAAAAAAAAGAAAAGAAACAAAAAAAAGTACTTTAATTTAATCCTGACCTGACAGGCCTATTTATAGCTCTTTATTGAGCTATAAAACAATAACATGAAATGACCCAATCACAAAGGTCAACAGAAAACATAAATTAGCAAATCAGGCTTCTTAAGTATGAATATTTGTTATATGGAAAATTTCTCCAAAAAATTAATGGTATGACAATATAGGACCTGAAATTTCACTTTTTCCCGTTCATGACGCCTCCGCTGACATTGTTTTGTCATGGAAGAAACTGCCATTGTGGACAGCCTCCATGGTCCAGCGGCGTCTGGGCTAATTCATACTGAACCTGAACAATCGGAGCAAAGGAGTCGCTATTGGAAACCACACATGTAATTAATGCGGCAGTTGGCCAGCCTTCCAAAGCCACACTGCCCACTCCAGGTGACGCGTCCCTGCTTCTCCTGCCCGACTTTCTGCCATGGTTGGGGTGTCCTTGATTAAAAACAGAGCAGACAAAAATGAATACTACTGTGATTTTACTCCATTGGCATTAGAAACATTCTTATATGCATTTTAACGACAAATCAGTGATCATGTAACTTAATGCTCTGAAGGCATCCTGTGCCATCTGCTGGTCTCCTACAGTCATGCAAATTCTACCAACATACAAAAGAATATTTATCCTTTTTTTCCATCCTTTTATTCGAATTATCGGGATTATTGAGAATACTAATTTGTTATAGAAGAAAGTAACTAGTTCAAGCTATCTCTAAAAATATGATATACCATCCAAATTTAATTAGTTTTTATCCCTAAAATATCTTATGGCTCCAAGAAGATGTGTAGTTTTATAAAGAATTAATATTGCTTAGCCGGGCGTGGTGGCGCACACTAGTAAGCCCAGTACTTGGGAGGCTGAGACCGGAGGATCCAGGTTCGCAGCCAGCCTCAGCTACTTAGTGAGGCTCTCTACGACTTAGTGAGACCCTGTTTCAAAATAAAGAATAAAAAATAGGGCTGGGGGTGTAGCGCGGAGGTAGAATGCCCCTCGCTCGGTTCAGTCCGCAGTACCACAAAAAAAAAAAAGAATTAATATTGCATAGCCAGTTTCATGGTTTAGAGATGTGTCCCTGATAAGGGGGGATCAGATCTCATCAAGACAGAAGCACATCTTGAATTTCTGGGTAGAATTTCCATCCTATCTCTTTAAGATCAACCTTGAATTTCTTTTTCATCTAGCATTCCTATTACATTACATATGTTCCCCCACAATGAAATTTCAATAAAAATTTACCTCTTTTATAAAATGTTGATTATGTCCAGAAAATTATAATGAGACAATGTTTGCTTTTATCTTTTTCATGGAGCTGCTTTCCATCATGTTTAATTTTAACTTTCTTAAATATACTTTTATTGGTGCATTGTAGTTACACATCATTATTTTTTACTTTGTATTTAGAAGTAGCTACAGATTTACAGAATGTTACAAAGATAGCACAGAGAGATTCTTTGTAGCTCTTACCCAGTTTCCACCAACAGTTGCATCCTGGGTAACTATAATACAACTTCAAAACCAGGACCATGACTCAATACGATGTATCTGAATAGTTGATATTTTGTCTCTGGAGTAGATCCCTGTAACCACTGCCTTGAGAAGCACAGAGTGCTTCACTGCAGAGCTCTGCGAGTGTCCCTTTACCTCTGCCAGTGATAGACAATTATGGTATATATATCCCTATATGTATACGTTAAGAGCCATATCACATGATGTTATACTTTTTACTTCAAATGTCATTTAGAAAGTTCCAGAGAATAAAAGTCTCCTATATTTCCATACTGTATTATATTACAGGTACCCATATCTTCTGCCAAATTTGGCAAATTTGTAGCCATTATTTCTTTTATATATACATATATATGTGTGTATATGTATATATATATATATATATATATATACTTTTATTAATGCACTTCAATTCCACATCATAGTGAGGTTCAGTGTGTTAAAAACATACATGCACTTGGTGTAGTTCCCATCCTACCTGACTCCCTGTACCTATTAGTGACGTTGGTAGTAATTCCTTCATATATTGCCATAGTATTCTTTCGAATGTTTCCTTCCTCAGTACTCCTTTTTCTCCTCCCCAGCCCGCCCCCAATCCCCTATGACCATTCTACTGGTCTCTCTCCACATTATTTAAAGTCCCTTTTGAAGCCAGACATGGTTGCGCATGCTTGTAATCCCAGTACTTGGGAGGTTGAGACCAGAGGATCCAGGTTCACAGCCAGCCTCAGCTATTTAGTGAGACTCTCAGCAACCTAGTGAGACCCTGTTTCAAATTTAAAAAAAAATAAGAAAATAGAGCTGGGTATGTAACTGGGAGGTAGAATGCCCTGTGGTTCAATCCCCAGTACCACAAAAAAAAAAAAAGAGAGAGAGAATCTTGTCCTAAAATCCCTTATGTTTCCTATTTTCTCTCTACTTTCCACATAGGGGAGGAAACATAAATCTTTGACTTTCTAAGACTGGCTGATCTCACTTATAATATTCTCTAGTTCCATCCATTTTCCTGGCAATGGCATAACTTTGTTGTTCTTTATGGCTGAATAGAATTCCATTGCGTGTATATACCACATTTTCATTATCCATTCACCTGTTGATGGACACCTAGGTTGGTTCCATAATTTGGTTATTAGAAATTGTGCTACTATAAACATGGGTATACATGTAGCACTATAGCATTCTGACTTTAATTCTTTTGGAAAGATACTGAGGAGTGGTATAGCTGAGTTATATGATGGTTCCATTCCTAGTCTTTTGAGGAACCTCCACACTGATCTCCACAGTGGTTGTACTAATTTGCAATCCCACCAACAGTGCATAAGAGTTCCTGTAGCTGGGCGTGGTGGCGCACGCTTGTAATCCCAGTACTTGGGAGGCTGAGACCAGAGGATCCAGGTTCTCGGCCAGCCTCAGCTACTTAGTGAGGCCCTCCACAACTTAGCAAGACCCTGTTTCAAAATAAAGAATAAAAAACAGGGCTGGAGGTAGAATGCCCCTGGGTTCAATCCCCAGTACCACAAAAAGAAAAAAAAGAGAGTTCCCGTATCCCCTCATTCTCCTCAGCATTTATTACTGTTTGTATTCTTTTTTTTTTTTTGTTTTCTTTTTTTTTTTTTTTTTTTTTTTTTTTTTTTTTTTTTTTTTTTTTTTTTTTTTTTGCAGTACTGGGGATTGAACCCAGGGGCATTCTACCTCCGAGCTACACCCCCAGCCCTATTTTTTATTCTTTATTTTGAAACAGGGTCTCACTAAGTTGCGGAGGGACTCACTAAGTAGCTGAGGCTGGCTGCGAACCCCGATCCTCCGGTCTCAGCCTCCCAAGTACTGGGATTACAAGCATACGCCACCACGCCCAGCTTATTGTTTGTCTTCTTGATGATTGCCACTCTGTGGCTAAGTGTTCATCCCTGCCCTCCCCTTCTCCTGCTGAGATGCCAGGGACACAGGTGACCACGGCCCCGCGGTATGGGCTTCCCGCAGGGTGGTTTCCTTGGATGAGGACTGGGTAGGCAGGCGCTGCTGCATCCCTGTTGTGTGACATTGTCTGCCTGCTAAACACAAAAATGATATCTTTGTGCACACAGTTCTAAAGATACACCACCTACTATAACCCGACGTCCACGTGGACATGTACACATGGGGACCAGCGGTGTCACCTTAGCTGTGGCGTCCAGGACACAGGGCCTCTCTCAGTGTGCAGTGTGTTATCTTCCCACCATTCTACAACCGAGTGGCTAAGTTATATAGATTTTTTTAAATATCCAAATACTATGGCACAAACGGAAAACAAAAACTCAATAATCTTGATTTTTCTTTTCGAAAAAGGGGAATATACCCAGGCATGATGGCACACACTTGTAATCCCAGGACTTGGGAGGCTAAAACAGGAGGATGGCAAGTTGAAGGCCAGCATGCAGTAACTTAGCAAGACCATTTCAAAATAACAAATAAAATGGGGCTGGGAGTGTAGCTCAGAGATATAATGCCCCTGGGTTCAATTCCCAGTACCAAAAAAAATAAAAATAAAAAAGGAAAAGACAAAGAACACACACACACAGGAGATTCACTGTTCTTCAGATAATTAGGATGGCTTAAGTAGCATATCAAGTCTGAAGTGAACTTTAATAGATGACAACTTGTCTTTTTTCAAGTTTTATTGGTGCATTATTATTATATAATAATAGTGGGATTCATCGACAACTTGTCTTTTAAAAATAATATTAAAGCCAGGCACAGTGGCTCACGCCTGTAATCCCAGTACTTGGGAGGCTGAGACAGGAGGACCGCAGGTTCAAGGACAGCCTCAGCGATTTAGGGAGACCCTCAGCAACTTAGCGAGACCCTGTTTCAAAACCAAAAATAAAAAGGCCGGGCATGGTGGTGCATGATTATAATCCCAGTACTTGGGAGGCTAAGACAGGAGGATGGCAAGTTCACGGCCAGCCTCAGCTACTTAGTGAGGTCCTCCGCGACTTAGTGAGACCCTGTTTCAAAAATAAAAAATAAAAAATCGGGCTGGGGGTGTAACTCGGAGGTAGAATTCCCCTGGGTTCAATCCCCAATACCACAAAAATAAATAAATAAATAAATAAATAAATAGGCCTGGGGATGCAGCTCAAATCCCCATTACCACAACAACAACAATAATAATAATAATAATGATAATAATAATAGGGGGAGCTTCTGATATGATATTAAGCTTGAAATCTACAGCGCATTGAAGCAGTATCTAAAATTGTGTATTGTATCCATACACACATAGTTCAGAGTATGTTAAGAAATTGTGCCTAGGTGGGGGGGGGGGGTCCTGAAAGGAAATGCACTGTTTAAGCAGTGATTCTCTTTGGTATTAGAACCAAAGATGGTTTTCATTTTTCTTTATGCCTTATTTTCCAAATTTTCTGTACTGTGTATATTTTAATTTTATAGCAAGAAACTTTATTTTTTGAAAAAGAAACAGCTAACTCTTCCTGGTCAGCCTCTATTTGGAAGCAATAATACGTCCCACGTCCGCACACCCTTCAGGACCCACCTCTTTTCTCTTGGTTTTCTTGATTAAATGAGGTCTCTTGGGTTCAGTTGTTGAACAGAATAATTGAAGGTGATCTCTAAAAAGATACCACTTTGTTATTGTTGTTATTTAGCTATGTACATAAATCTCCTTCTAGGAGAGCACTCTTACAGAGCAATAAAAACAAAATTCTCGAAAGATCCTTTCCTTTGTTGTCCTGGCCTCTCCTCGCAGCCACAGTTGAGGTTTTGTGGATTTTGTTGGGTATTTTTCAGAGGCATTTAATTTACAAACCACAGTTGCAGGTGGTTTCAGGAAGAAGGGAGTTTAGGACAAAGGAATAAAGCCACGTCAACCCAACTCATGGGGTCTTAAGAACATAAATCCCGCCTTTGTCGTTGGTCCCTGACAAAAGCTGAGGCCACAGAGGCACGTGCTCAGCTCACCCGCCGTCCCCCAGAGAAGCTCCCCACACAGTCACGGCGAGAAGGCTCTGCCACGGCCTCCATCTCCAATAATAGCGCCGACCACCTGTGTTTCCAGAAAGAGGGGCGCTCTGGGAACTAGGAGAGGTGAAGGGCGGAGTGGAACTGTGGAGGGAGGAGGCCAGCCGTCATCATCGTCATCCGTTAAGAGAGAAAGTCATGTTGACAAGTCCACACTAGAAATATACAAAGACATCTTGCTTCCGGATACGAATGAAAGAAAGGATTGTGCTTTCTCCCACACCTGTACGCCTGAGTGTGGCCTCTCGTAGCTCTGGTAGAAATGGTGGGCCTGGGTTAACCACCGGCCTTCTTTGCAGTGTGCGCCTCTCCCTTCCCAAACCTTCTCTACTTCTCCTTTGCCTCCCCTTTTCCTTATTCTTCTTCCCCTTCCCCATGGTGCTGGGGATTGAACCCACAGGCATTCTCCCTCCACACTACAACCCCCCGCCCTTTTTATTTTTTATTTTGAAACAGGGTCTCGCTAAGTGGCTGAGGCTGGCCTCGAACCTGCAATCCTCCTGCCTCGGCCTCACAAGTACTGGGATGACAGGTGTGCGCCACCATGCCTGGCTCTTTTTCCTTTTTGTTTCCAAAGAGAGCTCAGTCACTTGGCCATTTCTCACCCATTCCAACAGCTGTAAGGGAAACTGTAGGAAAAGGAGAAATGCAGTGCTAACCGGTTTTCTCTTTTCTGACACAATGTTCTTCTGGAACTCTGAGACAACATGGCATGAGTGAGACCCCAGGGACGAGCAGTCGCGTTCCCTCCATGCATGGGGTCACACTGCAAGACGTCCGTAGACCAGCATTTCTCGTTCTTATCTCGTAGAGTGAGTTATTTCAGGTGCACCATGAGGCTCTCACCTGAGAGAGAGACTCATCTGCTGTGCTGTGTGCTGAGCTTTAAAGTCCTTGTGCAGCTGGTCGGTGGATGCTTTGGAACCTGTTAGTTTTTTGGTCAAGCTGACTGTGTGTAACAACAGGGTTTCAATCAAAGACGGTGTGCAAAACAGTTTATTTCCAGCCTGTGGTTCAGGGTTTTGCCCGTTAACGGTCATTGTATGTGTTGATGCAGAGCCCTCCTTTGCGGTTGTGCCTCCATTCCTGTGCCGGCCAGCTTTCTGTGGCTGTAACAAAGCATGAGATAGCCAACTTACAATGAGAAAAGGTTGACTGTGGCTCCTGGCCTCACAGGTCTCTGTCTGTGATCAGTGGTTGCCATTGCTTTGAGTCAGTGGCCAGCTGTACATCATGGCGGGAGCACATAGCAAAGCCAAGCCACTCACCTCAAGGCCAGGAAGTGAAAGGCAGGAAGAGAAGGGGTGGAGGTCCCAGTATTCCCCTGGAGGTCACACCCTCAATGATCTGACGACCTCCCACTAGGCCCCACCTCTTAAAGGGTCCACCACCCCAATCCTCCAAGCTGGGGACCAGGCCGTCAACACATGGGGCTTTGGAGACATCCCAGATCTTTTCTGGTTGTACTCTCATCCACTTCTAGAGTCGTACCTCCATCCGTTCATACACAGCCTTGGTTATGCTCGAGAAACCGCTCATGCAGTTTGTAATCATCCTTTCCAAAAAGTGACTCTTTGTAGGTCTAGTTGCATAATGGCGAAGCCTGTACTGTCTTAGAAGATCATGTGTGGTTTTGCTTTGCTTCCAAAGAAAGACTTAATAGGTTTATATTGCTGAATACGACACTCCTCTTTCACCCTCGATGACGCACACCTGTAATCCCAGTACTTGGGAGGCTGAGATAGGAGGATTGCAGGATCAAGAATAGTCTTATCAACATGGCAAGACTCTCAGAAACCTAACAAGACCCTGTTTCAAAACAAAAAATAAAGAAGGCTTGGGGTGTGTGTAGCCCAGAGGTAGAGTACCCCTTGGTTCAATCCCCAGTGCAGAAAGAAAGAAAGAAAGAAAGAAAGAAAGAAAGAAAGAGGGAGGGAGGGAGGGAGGGAGGGAGGGAGGAAGGAAGGAAGGAAGGAAGGAAGGAAGGAAGGAAGGAAGGAAGGGGAGAAAAGAAAGAAAGAAAAGAAGGAGGAGGGAATTAAGAGCCAGGCATGGTGGTGTACACCTGTAATCCCAGTGTTTGGAAGACTGAGACAAGAGGATCACAGGTTTGAGGCCAGCCTCAGCAACTTAGCAAGACCCTCAGTGCCTTAGCAAGACTCTGTTTCAAAATTAAAAATAAAATAGGACTGGGGGTGTAACTGATAGGTAGAATGCCCCTAGGTTCAATCGCCAGTGCCCAAAAAAGAAAAGAAAAAGAAAAAGGGGATTAAGAAACTTGTGGTGTTCAGTTCTTTCTTAAGCTATTTCAATCTCAGCACAAAAAAAAAAAAAAAATAAAATCGAAGCAGCAGCTATTTCTGCTGTCGCCACCACACCTCCAGAGCATTTGGACATTTCAGAACAGGGCAAAATCTTGATGTGGTCCCCACGTGGTTGCCTATGTTTTTCTATATGATTCGAAATGGTAAATCATCTTCCAAACATCTTATTTTTGGATTTCCCATATGTTCATTTTTCTTTTTCCACATGTCAGAGGCTGAAAAATAGGCACAGGCAAATAACTGACGCATTAATGAAATAGGCAGCTTGACCAGCTCTGGCTGGACCCTCTGCATGACAGTCACACCCTGACGCCGACTGACACCTGCATGGCCGACCCCTCTGCATGACAGTCACACCCCAACATCGACTGACACCTGCAACCCGTGAGGCTTTCCAGGGCACTCTACCATGCAAACAGCATGCTTTTATATTGCACAGGTGTCACTCTGGGTACCAGATACCTGTGATGTGCTAAAGGTTCTGATCAGGTGGAAGACTCAAAGGTAGCTCTGAGTTCTGAGAATAGAAGTAGAAGCAAAAGCGTAATTCATCATTTGCTGCTTGTTATCTGTCCCTCCTCCGAATATGCTTCTACCCATACCATATGCCTTAATTTTATCCCGGAAGGCAATTTGCACACAGTCATACCTCTACTAACAAACCATATAACATTTATTCATCTCCCCATTTAGACTAACACTCCCCCAGCTTGACAAACCTTTCCAATATTGCAGAAACCCCAATTGCCTAAGTAAGGTGTTCACAGGCCTTCAGCTCCATCTGGCTTGTATTGACCCTGTCCACTTCCTTACTTCTTGCTCCTACTCATCTCAGCTGCGTGGTTAATATCATCTCTTCTAGGTTCTGGTACCTATTTCATGTTCTGGAAAAGACCATCGGGAGTTCAGTCACTTGCAGCTTTGCTCGCTGAAGCTCAGCTGATAAAGCTGTGTGTTTTAGTCAGCTTTCGTGTCAGTGTGTCTAAAATACCTGACAAGCACAACATAGAAGAGGGAAGGTTTATTTGGCTCATGGTTTCAGAGGTTTAGTCCATAGTTGGCTGGCTCCAAGGTAGAAACATGATGGCAGCAGGACATGATGGCAGAAAACTGCTCAGAAGCCAGGGAGCAGAGAGGGCAAGAGAGGAAGGGGCCAGGGACAGAGATAGTATCCCAGCGCCACCTCCCCAGTGACCGACCTCCTCCAACCACCCCCCACCTGCCTACAGATCCCATCCAGAAAATCCATTCAAATTATCAATCCATCAGAAGATTCATTCACTGATAAGATTAGAGCCCTGTTTCAGTTGTTTCACCTCTGAACATTTTTGCATTGCTAACATGAGCTTTTCCAAGGGATACTTTATATCCAAACCCTAACACTGTGTATGGTAAAGAAGAGGCAGGAAGAGGGAGAATCCCTAGAATTATCTTGGTTCAAAATTAACCCTGGTTATACTTGCTGGCTGGGGATTCCAGTTGTGATTTGTATATGTACATCGATCTCCCAAAGCCAGTGTCTGATTTCTGTACCAAGGCACTGTTTCATGAAGATTGATTGAAGAGAATAGCAGCTTTGTCTTGGTTCATTCTCCATTACTATTGTGAAACACCTGAGGCTAGGTATTTTATAAAGAAAAAAAGGCAGTACTTGGGAGGCTCAGAGGTAGAAGCCCCTGGGTTCCATCCCCAGTACCGCAAAAAAAAAGAAAAAAAGGTCTATTTAGCTTACAGTCTGGAGGCTTACGGACGTGACACCAGCATCAGCTCTGCTCTGGTGAGGACCTCGTGGTGGATGGCATCACAGTGGTGAGAGCATGTGTAGGAGGAAGAGATCACATGGTGAGACAGGAATCCAGAGAGCAATTCAGAGGGCAGCAGGTGAGGCTCACTCTTTTGTAACAACCTTATCCTGACAACTAACCAACCAAGGTCCCATTAGAACTACATCAATTCCTCCCTAGGGCAGCACCCCCAACGACCTCCCACTGGGCTCCACATCTTAAAGGTCCCGCCATCTCTCAACATCACCCCATGGGGGACCAAGCTTCCAATGCATGAAGCCTTGTGGACAAACTCAAACCATTTCCAAACCATAGCAACTCTAAATACCAATTCCAATCTTCTGCAAATATTCACTGTATCCTACCCCTCCATCTAAGCACAGCTGAAGGACCATTCCTTAAAAAGAGAATCAATAGGGCTGCTTTACATATCGTATGAGTTCAGCTCTCAAGCTGAGTTGATTGGGAGACAATTAGTTTAGTTTAGGAAAAATTACTTCTATTTTTGGTGCACCTGCCTAAATTTTTCATCCTATAAACTGCAAAAAAGTGGGAACTTAAACATTCTAACTAAAACCACCTGCTTTGTCTTCCCATACACTGTTGGAGCCCCTACAATTTCAGCTACAATGAGCAATGATTTGATTTGACAAGTCCTTTCCAATAATTAGCCCCCCAACCACCTTCCATTTGACACCCCATATTTGTTCCTTTTAAGAAGCCTGCTTAAAATCAGAGCCTATTTGTTACTTGGAGAAAATAACATCTAGAGCAGCTATCAGCTCATAATAACAAAGGTTTGATAACTCCAGCAGACATTTCTCTAAGGAAAGCCCTGCAGACATTAACAAGCAAAGCTGAGAAGCATGAGCCCAGGTAAAACTTTCCAGAGGGAAACCCAGGGTGGCCAGGAGCTCAAGGGACCAATCCAAGTGCAGCAGACACCACCTTCCTAGGAGTGAGGCCAAGAAAGGTGAGTGGCCCAGGGCTCACACTGCCCATGTTCCCCGAGGCCAGGTTTGCTAGAGACCACAGTGGCTGCTGTCCTGGCCCTCTCTACGGTCAAGGTTGTCTTCTACCTCTTCTAGAATAGTCCAGAAGTAGAGGTGAGGTTACAGTTCTCAAGAGGAACTGAGAGCAGGAAGTGCAATGAGATACTCATTTAGTCAATGTTCATTCTGGGTTTCCAACCTCAGCCTTCAGGGTGTTGCAGAAATTCTCTGGAATAATCAACCCAATACCAATTAGAGTGGAAAAGAGGAAGTTTATTACACTGGCAGGACGAAGTTAGGATAGCTCCTGAAAAAATCCAGCCCCAAGCTTCACATGAGTTCTCATTTTATAGATGTGTAACAAAGGGCAGAAGCAGGCAATCGGGCTTACAGAAGTTGAAACGTGGCAGTTAGTGATTACAGGGTCCCTGGAGGAAGTTTGGGTAAGGGGAGGGCAAGAAGGGGAAATTCTTGAGCAGGCTATGACTTACGTGACTTACAACCTATGTGACTTACGAACTTTTCTTCAGGCGGTTGCCTGGATACATGACCTTCCATTTTAGTAACTTTTTCTACCACAAGGGTAGAGCAGGATCTAAACCAAAACTTCTAGCCGTTAACTGGTCATTCTCTCCCTCAGCCCCAGGACCACTGTGAACTTACCAAACAGACCTTTAGCAGCACTCAGGCATAGTTTCTCAGGGCCCATGCTGAATACAATGGTCCCTTGGTATCCTTGGGGGATTGGTTCCAGGAACCCCCTCAGATACCAAAATCTATGCATGTATAAGTCCCTTGTTTAAAATGGTGTAGTATTTGCATATGACATACACTTCCTTTTTTTGGGACAAATATTTTCAATCATGTCTAGATTACTTATAATACCTAATGCATATAATTCCTAATACAATGTTAATGCTAGGTAAGTAGGCCTTATACTGTACTGCATAGGGAATAATGTTTAAGACAGGTGCATTTTTAAAATTTTTTTCCATCCGTTGGTTGAATGTGGAGGGAGTACTCTACATTCCTTTATGTCTCCTCTATTCATCTGCTTTCTGCCACTGTGGCAATACCTGAGATAACCAACTTAATAGAAGGAAAGGGTCATTTGGGCTCATGGTTTCAGCCCATGGTCACTTGGCCCCCATTGCCTTAGGGCCTGTGACAGCACAGTACATCACAGTAGAAGAGCATGGTGGAGAAAATGCTCACCTGACACCTGCCAGGGAACAAAGAGAGACAGGAAGGGCCAGAGTCCCAAGACCCCCTTCAAGGGCACACCCCCAGTGACCCACCACTCAAAGGTTCCACCACCTCCCAGTAGTGCCACGGGCTGGGGACCAAGCCCCCAACACCTGGGCCTTTGGGGACATTTCAGATCCAAACTACAGCACCTCCCTTCCCCACAGCCTGTCCTCACTGCCCGTCCCTGAACCACCATCGCAATCAGACGTGATTTCTGTGCTACTCCCAGCTGCAGTCCACACAGCCCATTATCACGTGGGTTACAGGAATCACTTCCAGGTGGTGGATCTATAAATAGTCTCACCTGGGCGCGTATGCGTATTATTTTTGTTTGTTTTATGTTTTCTTTGTTCCCATAGAGCGATTTGGCATAGACATTTATAAACAGGCCAATTCGCCTGGCTCGTCTACAGCCTGATTCACTTCTGTGATGAAAGCCTCACTCCTGGAGTAGCTGTGAGACCTGGGCTGCAGCCTCTATCAGCCCCGTTATCAGTTTATCAGATTTGAATGCCTGAAACACCGAGTGGTGTGCTCCCTGCTCTCTTTACTTCCTTCTACGCTGCCTCTGCACACTGCTGCTGAGACCACATTAGTAGCCAAGTCCTTGCCAGGCTGTGTCCCACGTGGCCCTCCCACCTCGCCGACCTCCTCTGTCACATTTCTGGACTCTTCTGTTCATTGCCCCTCATCCACTGTGCTACCCCAGTTTTGCTGGTATAACTGCCCCAGCCCTGCCTTCTCCTCCCCTCCCCGAATGTGCCTCTGGACACCTGCAACCCATTAGCTGCTTACCAGGGCACCACGGATGGTATGGTGGGGAGCTTGGACCATCTGGGGCCTGCCCGCCTTATTCCTGCCTCAGGGCCTTGGCACCAGCTACCATGTGTGTGTGTATGTGTGTGTGTGTGTGTGTGTGTGTGTGTGTGTGTGTGTTACTGGGGATTAAACCCCAGGGCATTCACCTCTGAGATACAGCCCTAGCCCCTTTTAATTTTTGTTTTGAAACAGGGTCTCATTAGCCAGGTGTGGTGGCTCATGCCTATAATCCCAGTACTTGGGAGTCTGAGACAGGAGGATCACAGGATCGAGGACAGCCTCAGCAACTTAGTGAGACTCTCAGCAACCTTGTGAGACCCTGTTTCAAAAATAAAAAGGTCTGGAGGTATAGCTCAGAGGTAGAATGCCCCTGGGTTCAATCTCCAATGCCAAAAACAAACAAACATAAAGAAACAGGATCTCACCAAGCTGCCAAGAGTCCCACCCCCTCCCCCATCATCTCTGCCCCTTATGATGTTCTTTTTCTTCATGGCCTTGCCACCTGAGAGTAGATATTCACTTGGGTATGTGTCATTTTCACTGTAGCAAGAGAATTTTTCTGTCTTATTCACTGCTATGCCTCCAGCTCTGTTTTGTTGTTGGTGGTGGTGGTGGTAGTGGTGGTGGTGGTGGTTTTTGTGTGTGTGTGTAGTACTGGGGATTGAACACAGGGGCATTATACCTCTGATCTACACCCCCAGCCCTATTTTTTATTCTTTATTTTGAAACAGGGTCTCACTAAGTTGCAGAGGGCCTCACTAAGTAGCTGAGTAGCCTCCCAAGTACTGGGATTACAAATGTGCGCCACCACGCCTGGCTTCCCAGCTCTTAAACAGTGACATCTATATTGGGTGCTTTAAAAATACAGGTGGGATAAGAAGAGACTCCCTCTCCTTTCTATAGCCAGTGACACCATCCCTGTTGGGAGATTTTCTAGGAACAGTGTGGAGACCTTTGGACCGTCGTCTGTAACCTTTCTAACCCATGCCTCCTTTTGATTAAGAAAAGAAATCTCATATTTCTCTGCAGGGCCTGGAGCTGGGGGTGATGGAGTGAAATACAGAGGGGGTTGGAGTAGGGCACCCATGGAAATTTACAGGGGCAGGTGTAAGTCTTTGGTTTATCAAAAGGAGGCATGAGCCACAAACCCTTCAAATATCTCTTAGAAAGCATTCCTTCTACAGCCGTGGTGGTGCACGCCTGTAATCCCAGTACTTAGGAGGCTGAGACAGGAGGATCACAGGTTTGTGACCAGCCTCAGCAACTTAGCGAGGCCCTCCGCAACTTAGTGAGACCCTGTTTCAAAATTAAAAATATAGAGCTGGGCATGGTGGCGCATGCTTGTAATCCCAGTACTTGGGAGGCTAAGACCAAAGGATCCGGGTTCGTAGCCAGACTCAGCTACTTAGTGAGGCCCTCTGCAACTTCGTGAGACCCTGTTTCAAAATAAAGAATAAAAAATCAGGCTGGGGGTGTAGCTCGGAGGTAGAATGCCCCTGGGTTCAATCCCCAGTACTACAAAAAAAATTTTTTTTAAATATATATATATATATATATATATATATATATATATACACACACATATATATATATATGGTTGGGGTGTAGCTTGGAGGTAGAATGTCACTGGATTCAATCAGCAGTACCACACACACACAAAAAAAAAAAAAACAGTTGTTCTACTGTCTTGTTCAAGGAATCATGACAAGGGAACCTGTGCATGTTCAGTATAGTATAGAAGCAACATTTTCCTGAATATTTTCTGTTCAGGGCTGGTTGAGTCGGGGGAATCTGTGCATGCAGAGGGCTGCCTGTTTTATCTAACCCTTTAGGCAACCACTGAACACTTACTTCTCTGTACCAAACCCCGAGTTCAGGACTGGGAACCCTAATATAAGACGCCGTGCCTGCCCTACCCGGAGGCGCTGACGGCCCAGCATGGACTCCTGCGCCTCGCTCTCAGTACCACACGCCAAGCCCTCCGTTCTTGCACTGTGGCTGTTCAGTGGCAGAGTGTTCTGGGACCCAGTACAGATGTCCATGTTCTCTGAGACTGGAGAAAGGCTGGAGCCCTGGGATAATCTGTCTCCCTGATCCCTGCAGGATTTTAGCAGTTGGAGTGTGCACCCACTTTTGACTCCACTGGCATCTCGTTGGAACTCATTTTGTTTTTTGTTTTTTTTTTTCGCGGTACCGGGGATTGAACCCAGGGGCATTCTACCTCCAAGATACACCCCCAGCCCTATTTTTTATTCTTTATTTTGAAACAGGGTCTCACGAAGTTGCGGAGGGACTCACTAAGTAGCTGAGGCTGGGCACGAACCTGGATCCTCCTGTCTCAGTCTCCCAAGTACGGGGATTACAAGCGTGCGCCACCACGCCCGGCTGAATTGGCTCAATACTGCTTTTTGGCTTGCCAGCGTATAGGGAAGAGTACGTGTTGGACATTGAACCCAGGGCCTCACACATGCGGGGTGAGTGTTCTACATCTGGATTACATCCCAGCACCTTTTTTTTGAGACAGGGTCTCCCTAAGTTTCCCAGGTTGACCTCCAGCCTGTGATCCTCCTGCCTCAGCCTCCCAGGTAGTTGGGTTACAGATATACACCACTGCACCCAGCTACGTAAAGGTTTCACTGTAGAACACATTCTTCAGAGCCAGGTGCGGTGGCGCACATCTGTAATCCCAGTACTTGGGAGGCTCGGGCAGGAGGATTGCAGGTTCGAGGCCAGCCTCAGCAACTTAAACACGTCCTTCAAAGCCTTAGGAGGACTTTGACAGGGGTGTGCATGGGAAATAACCAGAGGCCAAGTGGACAGCATAGACTGAAGGAAGGAAGGTAGGTGCATAGGGGCTTTGGTTACCCTTTCTGTGGCTTTCTACTTTTATTTAGGGCCAGGACTTGAATTCGAATTTATTTGCATGTAGTTTTTCTTTATAGCCCTTACCATCATTTGCAAATATACATTTATATGATTGCTTTGAGGAAAGGTACTGTTTGTTTTTCCCATCATTGTCTACCCAGATCCTGACATATTAATAAGTGCCCAATAGAAAAGTGTTTATGCCACCAGGCGCGGTGGCGCACACTTGTAATCTCAGCACTTGGGAGGCTGAGACAGGAGGATTGCAGGTTCCAGGCTAAGCCTCAGCAATTTAGCTAGGCCTTCAGCAATTTAGCAAGACCCTGTTTCAAAATAAAAAGGCTGGGGGTGTAGCTTGGAGGTAGTACACCTCTGGGTTCAATCCCCAGCACCAAATACATACATACATACATACATACATACATACATGCATACACACATGCACTGGGATATTTGGTGGCCCTATTTAAGTGGCATGTTGAATCTGGAACTGTGTTTAGGTCTCTTGAACATTGTTCCAATGCACTTTTGCTGATGGTTCCAGCAGAGTCGCCTCTTGTTAAGAATGACATTGTGACTGAGGGAGGGAGATACACTTAGCTCTCTATTTTCCCGCATATTTTAAAGAGACAAATGCAAATACGTAACTCATGCTAACTACATACTGTGCCATACGAGTACGATGTGGTTGACGGGAAGGTGTATAGGGCAAAGCAGAACTCCTTGAAGTTTCCCAAAAAGTGGTGGAAAAGTTGAAATGTTTCTTTCCCCAAAATAAACTGGAATAATCCTTTCATTTGTTTTAGATCCACTGCAGATAGCCTCACAGATGGTGCACCAGAGTCATTGTGCCAAACAAATCTGTGTGCTTCCAAAAATTAAAATAGCCCTCCCGGTTGGGTTTCTCGTCTAATAAAAATCGGAATTTCTCATTTCTATCCGTTAATCTTATTGCACTCTGCATTTTGTGAACTAAACTGTAGAAATAACTCCTTAGAGAGTCACACATTTGTCCTTTATTGCCTAATTCTGGAATCCCAAAATATAGTGTTATAATGCTCTCTTCCCCCATTTGCTTTTTTTTTTTTTTTTGGTACTGGGGATTGAACCCAGGATCATTCTACCTCTGAGCTACACCTCCAGCCCTATTTTATTCTTTATTTGGAAACAGGGTCTCACTAAGTTGCTGAGAGCCTCACTAAGTTGCTGAGGCTGGCTTCGAACCTGCGATCCTCCTGTCTCAGCCTCCCAAGTACTGGGATTACAGGCATGAGCCACCACACCCGGCTCCCCTATTTGCCTTTACAGGTCACTCTTATCTTTTCTCTATACCCCAGTCCCCTACCCAAAGTACCCAAGAAGCATTAAATCCTAATATCAATCGATCCGAGGGTGTGGTTCTTCTAACTGCCTGTGTTCCAGCCCGTTTCCATGACATCAGCTCAGTAACAACCAGTCAAGGCCCAAATTAAAACTATTTCTCTCCCAGCAAAATATCTGTGACCCAGTGAGTCACTCATTTAGAGAGCTGGGACATAGAGGGCATGAGTCCTACTGTTCTCTTAGACTTGTGTGTGTGTGTGTGTGTGTGTGTGTGTGTGTGTGTGGTACTAGGGATTGAACCCAGGGGCATTTTACCTCCAAGCTATACCCCCAGCCCGATTTTGTTTTTTATTTGGAAACAGGGTCTCCCTAAGTTGCTGAGAGCCTCACTAAGTAGCTGAGGCTGGCCGTGAACTTGCAATCCTCCTGTCTTGGCCTCCCAAGTACTGGGATTACAATTGTGTGCCACCATGCCCGGCTTCTCTTAGACTTTTTAATTCAAAGTTGTTGGGAGAATATTGAAAAGAAAATCAAGCCCTGTACTCCCAAAATGACCATTTCTCACTCATTCCAGAAATTTAATTTTTTCTTTAATGTGGGACACAGAATTGCCACCTCCCAACCCCAAGGAAGTCTGGGTCCAGGCCAAACCAATCTTGCACCCTCTAGGGTGTCTGCAGCACCATCCCCTTTCCGGGCTGAGCAGAGAACTTCCCCCTTGGGAATAGCATGCGGAGAGATACGGGAGTTGACTCAGCTGCTGTGACCCTATCTGCTGTCACCCTCGTCTTGTTTTTACAATTTTGAAAGCATCTGTTTCTGGTTGCTCATGGTTTTACGAAGCGGTCTTAATGTTCCCGATGGTACAATTGTGCACACGTAGCCATGCGGGCTGCTCCGGGAACTGCTCTGCGTGAGAAGGGGAACTTGGGGAGGAATCGGTATAATGTAGGGCACAGTAATCCCCAAGGGAATTCTCTCTGCTAAAAGCCTGCGTGGAGAGTCTCCCTCCGATGGCCTCCGAGTGTGCGCAGAGGAGAAAGCGGGAGGATCCGCTTAGCTAGCCGTGAGGTCCTTGCAACCAGCATGTGTCGAGAAAGCCAGGAGCAAGTGCCTCGTGAACTTTCCATTGTCCCGCCGTCTACTAAAGAGAAACAAGTGAAAAGCAGCCACCCGCCCTCCTCTCTACACATCCCCCGCAGCCCAGCGCTACCATTAGTTCATGCTCCACGCCGTTCTGGCAATTTCTCTCCGTCAGGTTCTTTCTTTCTCCTTTTTTTTTTATTTTTGGTTTTTTCTTTTTGGTACTGGAGATTGAACCCAGGGGCATTCTACCTCTGAGCTACACTTCAGCCCTTTTTTTTTTATTAACAGGGTCTTGCTAAGTTACTGCACATTGGCCTCAAACCTGTGATCCTCCTGTCTCAGCCTCCCAAGTACTGAGATTACAGGCCTGCACCATCATACCTGACTCCTCTGTTTTATTTCTCTTCCCTCGCTACCAGTTCCATTTACTTGTCCTTTTAATATTTCTTTTCTTTTCTTTTTTTTTTTTGCGGTACTGGGGACTGAACCCAGGGACATTCTACCTCTGAGCTACACCCCCAGCCCTATTTTTTATTCTTCATTTTGAAACAGGGTCTCACTAAGTTGCTGAGCCTGGTCATGAACCTGTGATCCTCCTGTTTCAGCCTCCCAAGTACTGGGATTACAAGTGTGCGCCACCACGCCTGGCTCCTTTTAATATTTCTTCATAATTCTCACATTTTCTTGCTCTTCCTATCATTTTCTCCAGCCTTTCTGCATATAACTATTCAATAGCACTTAAAGTCAATGTGATAAAATTCAGAGCGCATGAACTAAAGGCTCCCAGCTGTCAGGGCGTTCTGTCCCTTGTCCAGATATACCACAGTTCCGTCCCAAGGACAAGCCACTGTGGGTGATCCTGAGCCACAGCCTTTCCACCGGATCCTGGATTCCAGAACCTGGAATAAAGGGTTCCAGCTCCATCCAGCGCCTGCGCCGTCTTCCCTCCTAGTCCTCTTCCCTCTGAAAGTCGTGTGACAAGCCCGTGCCATCGGGCCTCGCCCCCACAGCTCTGGGTTGAGTCGGCTGCCTCAGGGAATCCAGCACACCCAGGACCCCTTGCTCCTGTGTTCTAGCAAGTGAGCTCTCCGTTTCTAAGGCCACCTTCCCACATTGCACTCATCTGGGGGACTGGGATTTCTGTCTGCTTGTCTTTTTACCCTGTCGCTTGCTTCCTGGATGAGCTGTCTGGTACTTGAGGGGCTGCAGGAGTGGGACCTGTCCTTCCCCACAGCACCGGGGTGACACCCTGCCAGTGGGCCCGTCTGACTACTCGGCTGTTCCCAATCCAGCAGGTGCGTCCTTCCTGGTCTGGGCCCTCTGGCTGCCCACAGAGCTTTACCCAAACCCTTCCAGCTGTGTGATTTGCCAGGACTCCAGCTACCTTGTTGTGACCCGTTGCTTCTAGGATGCTGTATATAGGATCTGGTAGCCTGACTCTCTACTGTTTCTTAATACGAGGTAAGGGTCCAGGGAGCAGCCTCCACACAAGACATCACACCCCTGCCACGCTCCACCCTAGGCGGCCATTGCTGCCTCTCCTGGGAATTGTCCTATTGCCATCCCACAGGAAACATAGAGGGTAGCAAGTGCTGTACCCCAGTTTTGATGCCTGTGGTAACTTTCTCAATTTTGTCCATTCCAGTGAAGTACACACAACTCAACACCATAAAGCAAACCTGCTTTTGTTATTTATTATTTATTTATTTATTTATTTATTATTTTGTACAGGGGATTAAACCCAGGGCATTCAGCCTATGAGCTATGACCCCAGCCTTTTTTATTTCAAAACAGGGCCTCACTAAGTTGCTGAGGCTGGCCTCAAACCTGCAATCCTCCTGTCTCAGCCTCCCAAGTACTGGAATTACAGGTGCATACTACCACACCCAGCCACTCCTGCTATTTTAAAATTCAAGGCAAGGGGCTAGAGATGTAGCTCAGTAGTAAAGCACATGCTCAACATGCATGAGGCCCTAGGTTCAGTCCCCAGGAACACACACACACACACACACACACACACACACACACACACAGAGTCAAGGCAATCTCAGGGTAGTCATGTACGGAGATCAACATTCAATGCATATATCTAAATATTGCCCTGACATCTTGGCATATATTTGAAATCTTAAACAGTCACTTGGGAAAATTCTCTGTGTTTCTGTCTCTGTCTCCCCCATAGTGCGCACGCATGCACACGCGCACACACACACACACACACACACACACACACACACACACCCTAGCTCTTGATTCTTGAGATCATATCGTGCTATCCTCTCTACATCCACCTGTCAGGTGATGGCTGAATAAATCATCTCGATTTATCCTAGGAAAACAGCTCTCTTTTTGCTCCAGGCCCAAGATGTCCCTGCATGGCTTCGGACGGCATCTTTTCTCTCCTTCATCACCCAAAGTCCCTGCCGCCTCCTGGCCTCTGCTCCCAGGGCCGCCGAGCACCCACCTCTTCCCCTGTCCCGCCCATGTGGCCGCCTTGGCTCTTTCTGCAGACTGTTTAGCTGAAACCCCGGGCTCTCCAACAACTTCCAGTCCCTCAAGACCCCACCGCAGGGAGCTGGCACTGAGGTCACCCCTGAGCCTGATTAGCATCCCTCTGCCTCACCGGCTGTTCTCCCAGTCCCATCATATGATTCTGATATTCTGTAGAAACCAGCATCCTCAGGGATTCGTGGAGAGGGTCCCCTGTGGGTACCTTCACGCTTGTGGGGGGTCCGGGCACACGGCAATTGCGTTGCCTTCACCCGTTAACCAAATGTCACACACACACACACACACACACACACATTGCAGAATGGAGACTATCTAACGCCACACACGCTCATTGCAGAATGAAGACCATCTGAAGAACGCCTCTACCCTGGATGCAGACAGTTTGGCTATTTCTTTCCTCTTCCCATGGAGTCCTGCTTCTCTGATGAGAGCAATTAGTGCACTTAAAAAGCCAGCCTCAGCCAATGTCAGCAACTGGACACTGGTCGAGACACTGAGATGCTAAGGCCAAACACGCGCCCAGCAACCTCCTGCCCAGCACGCGTCTTCTCTCATCTTCTTCTACAAATAAATTCTCCAGTAGGGATAAATATTGCATCTGAAATGTACTGGGGCACTGTGACTCCAGCTTTCAAATCTCAGCGGATTTGTGGCCCTGAGTATAATTATATACCAAGTCCCCCTGAGTCAATTACCCTGTGATATCTGAGTTTGCCTTTTCTCTTTGTCTAATTATCGCTAGCAGGAAGTCATACTACTAATCTGACTGGCGCGCATCTATGCAAGGATTGCCTTCGCATTGAAATCAGTCTTCTAACAAGTTTCTGCCCGTATGCAGTATAATTCAATATTTTGCATTCTCTTCAACACACAGATTAGTGTGTGTGGAAAAGAGGAAATTAGGTGTTAGAAAACATGGCTGGCCTCGTGTTTGCTCTTTGACAAGGAGTACAAGGAAACAGAGTGGCTTTTTTTTTTCAGTCTTTTTTTTTTTTGCAGTACTGGGGATTGAACCCAGGGGCATTCTACCTCCGAGCTACACCCCCAGGCTTATTTTTTATTCTTTGTTTTGAAACAGGGTCTCACTAAGTTGCGGAGGGCCTCACTAAGTAGCTGAGGCTGGCTGTGAACCTGTGATCCTCCTGTCTCAGCCTCCCAAGTACTGGGATTACAAGCACGCGCCACCACACCCGGCATAGAGTGGCTTTTAGACTACAGAGTCGAGAATGCTGAGAGCAGAGAGCAGGAGAGTTTTAATAGTGCTCCGGGCTGCGGGCTACACGGCGGCCATGCTGCACAGCTTTCCTAACAAGAGCAGGGCCTGGGAGCTTCAAGTCCAGAATTAGTGGCCCAGGTCCTAGCCCGCATCGCCTCAGGCCCAGGGTGGAACACCAGAGAAGCGGTTGAATTTCCAGGGACACAACTTCTTCATTTCCTAATGGAGAAGAAGAAAAGTTCATAAAGGAGATTGGTCGCTGGTAGCATTTCAGGGATAATGTCCATCTCCCAGTGAGTATATGTGAACTCAGAAACAGGAGGGTGCTTTGAAACTTGACATTGCTGAGTAGTTAGCACACAGCTGCTACATGCAGATCTCCTGCTGGACCTGGTGATTGAGCCTTCGCTGGCAGAAGCTGGATTGACTCGCTGCGTAGATAAATGGGGAAGGGGCTGAAGAGCTAATTCCTCCCTGGTCCACTGTCCGCTGGGAGTGAGGAGAGCCTGGAGTGTACATTGTTCCTAGGTACTCAGATGCCTGCTACAAGAATTAACTCCTAATTAAAATGACAAGATTGCATTTGAACTCTGGAGACCAGGAGAACTTTATAGTTAACTATTTTAACGTGCTTTGAATGCACACACACAACTATTAATGGTTTGTAAGAGGAGAAAAGTCCATTTCATTTTGTATTAACAATAAAAACACTCCAGAAAATACACATAATGGAATTGATTGCTTCTTTTCTCTAGTAAGAGGCACTTAACCTCTGCTCTCAAGCTAAATTACATTACCAGAGGCAGTTTGCAAGCAGCCAGGAATTTGTTTCCGGTATTGTTTTGATGATATGTTAAAATAATTAATAAAGTTCTCAAAGTTCTCCTAAGGAGAGCTTCTTATAGATTATGAGGAACTAAAGAAAACGTTCACCTACACTAATCCAGTGAAAACCAGGCCCACCGTTATGTTGTTTTCAATACTCTCCTTGTCCTTCCTCATACGACACTGAGCTAATTCCGCAGCCTTTGTGTGTGTGTGTG
>PVJS01001932.1:10051-90393 GCA_004027185.1 Glis glis | reverse complement strand
GGTACCAAAAAAAAAAAAAAAAGCCAAATCATTTGTAAAGTAGTTCATGTGATGGGCATTTATAGTACTTGTGTCTGATGCTAAAATAACTATACTAAGTAATAATATTAAAAACTAAATATGATCACTGGTATAAATTCCATTCAAAGACAAGCTGTCATAAAAACATTTTAAAATGCATCAGCCTTTACACTTTGGAAGGGTTAATAAAATAAAATCCATAGAATCTAGTCTTCCTTGATCTGATTAGCAGCTAGGCTTCAGAAAATCTGAGCCTTAGTCTTCTTCCCATGGCAGGAACTAGTCACCTAATCTTTCTAACTATCTATTCAAAGTTACTAATGAAAGACACTGAAAGGAGGGGAAATGATTTTCCTCTGGGAAATTAATATAGTGTACCTACCTCTTTGGGCTAAAAGCAACTTGGCTGTTTGGAGAGCCAAGAATGTATAAGTTTTTCTAAGGGAAGGCAAATGTTGCCTCATCCAGTCATCAGCACTGATGTTCACAAAGAGTTGACCCCAAGTAGTTGACATAGTGTTAGTGTTTAGAAGCATCTGCCTTCTAGACAACCAGGTGATAAAAATGGCACCCAGGCACTTGATATTCCATTTTTAGGTAAGCTGTCTTGAGTATTTAACTATCAAGTCATCAGCTGCTCCATTTGGAATGCTGATCTTCTACCCCAGTCTTGGGCAATGGTAGGCATTGCTAACTTGCCTTTCAGCTGGGGGCCCAGCACTCTGGTGTCTATCTGGGAAATCAGGGCCGAGCCAACTCTTCATTGACATCAGATGCCAGGCTCTATCCCAGGACTATTTTTTCAGCCTCAACTTCTTTGAAATGCATTAAACTTCTTTGAAGAGTCTTGATAGATTCAACAAATATATTCAAATTTTAGAATTTGCTGAAGCCTTCTCTCTCTGTACCTCTCTTTGTCTCTGACTCTGTCTCTCTAGTTTGTCCATTTCTCTGTACCTCTCTCTTTGTCGTTGTTTCTGACTCTCTTTCTCTGTCTCTACCTCTCCATGTCTATTTTCCTCTCTCTCAGAAGCACAGTGGTTTAGACCAAGGACTTTGGAGCCAGACTGCCAGGAGCCATATCTGACTTTATCATTTCCTAGCTAGGTAACCTGGGGCAAGTCTCTTAAACTATCTATGATTAAATTTCTTCATCTTTAAAATAAGAATATTAAAACAAGCTATTGTACCTCTTTCATGGAACTATTACAAAGATTAAATGATTTTTATTCATAATGAGCTTATAACAATGACTGGTATATAATAGCATCATAAATATTAGCTATCATTTTGTTCTATGTACATAGAACCCTCCGAGCTTCATTTTCCTCCTCTGTAAAATGGGCTCATACTCTTTACTTCTTAGTATTGCTGTATGGTTAAGTGATATTACATGTAAAAACAGGCCTGGCACATAGTAGATGCACATTAATATTAATTCCTTCTCCCAACCCCACCCCCGCCCTGTCCATTATTCATTACTAAAGTCAATTCACACTTGAACACTTCATTCAAAGTGTTAGGAATCTCTATGACAGTTGTTTTCAAGGTCTCCTTTAATCCTTTTGGCCATGACAACAGTCACAGGAGGCAGGTTTTTTGTGCCAGCAGAACAGGTGACCTCAGAAAGAAAGAGCTGCTCACTGTCAGCAGTTCTTACTGTCCTTTGAGGAGCCATGAGGACAGGAAGAGTTTGCTTCGGAATGGGAAGGGGACAAAGACTGCCCCATTGTGGGCAGGACCCAGGTCCTGCTGGGTGACAGTACCCTAGGGAGGTGGAACAGCCTCTGTGGAATCACAGTGTGGTGCTTTTGCAGGAGACTGGACCATTAGCCTCTGGGTTTCCACCTTCAGCCAAGAGTCTGATGATGTGCAGCTTGTCCAGAGAAGCAGAGCCACAAGCCCAGAGGGGTCACATGTGGGCTTGACTGATGGACATCCCAACAGTGCCCAGTGGGCTGGGGCATCTGCCTGGGGCTTCTGTTTAGCCAGCGATCTCCCCTGACTGTATAACCCTGTAGCACAGGAGCCCCAATAATACTGAGATTGCACATCCCACTGTATTTATTGGAAATGGGAACTCAGAGTAAGATTTGCAGTAGTTTAAAGCAAACAAATATTTTTAAAAACCTTTTTTGAACAGCTGTGTTGGTGGTTATATATTCAAACCTGCTACATACTCATTTTACAAATAAGCCTTTCTATAATTTAAATGTCTAAAAATGCTATACATGCTACCATCTCAAACCTGCTGCACATTATTTGTCACACAAAGTTTTCTATGACATTAGCTGCTAAAAATGCCAAACCTGCTGGGGTAGTCACTGATACTATTTTCCAAATATTTATCATCCTTCTCCACTTTGGGCATAGGACAGGACCGTACTTCCTGCCCCCTTGTGGTTGTTGGAGGCTAAGTGTCTGACTCTGGCTGTGAACAAAGAGACAATTATCATGGCAGCTGGAACTGATGCAAGACTTTCTGAGTTGTCTCTTTTCCTCTGGCATCATGACCATCCACATTCAACATAGCTTTGATACATACAAAGTAAAGTTACTAAGAAATTAAAATCAAAGGAGTTTGCATTCCTTCCATAAACACTACATTGAATTTTCTAATCTTATTCTCTTTATTCTTTGTTTTCCAAAGGCATGCTATGTGTGTTTAAGTATTACCAGTTCCTAAAGCAATTTATCAAAAGGGATACTGCAGACAAAATAAATTTTTGAAAAGAAACATTATGAGTAGAAAAGAAACCAGAGAGAATAGAACCTTTAAAACTCATTAGAATGCATCAATCAATAAGAGTCCAGAAGATATGTTCAATACATCCACATCTTAAGTGATAACTATTGCCAAAAGCAATTTCAGGAATTACGTTGTCCTTTGTTTCAAGAACTATTAATTTTCAGGAATATATTTGCAATGTTTCATTTCATCATTATTTTTAGTATCCGTGATGCCCATCAATAGAACTTGCCCTTCAAATACACTGAGATAATATGGAAGTGGTGAACTGGATTCACCACTAACTACCCAGCTGATGCTACAGGAGACTCCTAACTTACTACACAGAGCATACCACTAACTACCCAGCTGATGCTACAGGAGACTCCTAACTTACTACACAGAGTATACCGCTCAAGTGAGAAGCTAAGTAGGTTGTATCAAATACCTTTTGCTTTCTCTTGCTTCACCTTTGGAACAACCAACATTGTGTGGAGTCCTATCGACAGCAGTTCACCTCATGCCAGTGCCATGCACATCTAGCCTCCTGCCCCAGGGCTTCCCTGTTGATGCAGAGACATGAAAGTGCATCTGCTTGACCCGAGTGTGTGCAACCGGAATGTTCAGGGAACATATGTAACACTGGGCAAACCTGTGATAATGGGAGACAGGAACTGGGGTATAAATTCTTCCTCATTCTATTCTGAATCCACTACCCTAAGCATCAGTTACTTACACCATTTCTTGCCCACAAAATCAAGAAATCAGTCAGACTGCTCAGTCCAAGTACTAAATTATGGTCAGCTCAATAAACGGCTCTCATGAATACATACACTAGTACCTAAACCCCTGTCTCTGCCTCAGGCTCTACTTTCTGGAGAATCTGCACTAAGACATTAATTTTTCTCATCTCTCAACTTGGTCCCTGGCACACGTCCCCACTCTGCCAACCACGTCACCTGCCCCAGATTCTGAATTAGAAGCTAAGTGGAGAAATCATGGGTCATGTTAGCAAAGGATAGCAGCGGCTGTGACAGTGGCTGTAGCCAGTTTCCAATGTCCACAACAGCAATCTGGGCTGTGCAAACATCCAGATGAATATTTCCATGGTTGAAATTTGGGTGTGGTTTTCTTCCACTGTTCAAAATGGCCACAGTAGAATTTGGTTTGTCCCCAGGGCTCTACCCACAGCTTGTGTCATGGAGGGCCAACAATGTAGAAGTCCAGCTAGACTTTCTAGTTGTGCCGTGAGGAAATCAACGTCCTCTCCTCAATGCCAAGGATAAAAGCCTCTAAAGTAATATTTTATATTTTTGTGTGTGTGTGGTACTGGGGATTGAACGCAGGGGCGTTCTACCTCCGCGCTATACCCCTGGCCCTATGTTTTATACTTTATTTTGAAACCGGGTCTCATGAAGTTGCGGAGGGCCTCACTAAGTAGAAAGAGAGAGAGACAGGGGGAGAGAGAGAGACAGAGAGACAGAGAGCTGAGGCTGGCCGCAAACCCGGATCCTCCGGTCTCCGCCTCCCAAAGTACTGGGATTACAAGCATGTGCCACCACGCCCGGCTAAAGTAATATTTTAAATCTCCACTAGTTCTATATTCCTATGACCACTGAGGTATTCATCACAATATTTTTATAACAATGGAATAATGTAATCAATTCAAATGTCCAAGAAAATAGGTAAATGGTTCAGTAAATCACAATATGTCAATTGAAAAGAATATCCTATATGAATTAAAATTATAGTTATGAAGACTATAAAGCAATGAGGAAAATACTATGTTAAAGCATTAAGTGGAGCCAGGTGTGGTGGCTCACGTTTGTAATCCCAGTACTTGGGAGGCTGAGACTGGAGGATCCAGGTTCACGGCCAACCTCAGCTACTTAGTGAGGCCCTCCATAACTTAGTGAGACCCTGTTTCAAAATAAAGAATAAAAAATAGGGCTGGGGGTGTAGCCCGGAGGTAGAATGCCCCTAGGTTCAGTCCCCGGTACCGAAAAAAAAAATTAAGTGGTTAAAAAAAAAAAAGAATTCCACCAGGCGTGGTGGTGTATACCTGTAATCCTAGTACTTGGGAGGCTGAGACAGGAGGATTGAAGGTTCAAAGCTGGCCTCAGAAACTTAGCAAGGCTCTCAGCAACTTAGCAAGACCCTGCTTCCAAATAAAAACATAAAATAGGGCTGGAGGTGTAGTTTGGAGGTAGAATGCCCCTGGGTTCAATCCCTAGCACCACTAAATAAAAGAATGAGTGAAGAAAAGCAGAATTCCAGATTTTATGTGGATGTCCACTATAATTATATATTTGATAAAAAATATTAAGATAGTCAAAATTCAAAAAGTGATCTTAAGAGTAGTGAGATTCTGAGTAATCTCCCATTTTCCAAATGTTCTGAAATATTATTTAATATGATTTTATAATTAGAATGAACACATACACACATGATGAACCCAAAACCTTTCCCCAGCTCTTTATTCTCCAGTGAGGCTGGTTTTATGCGCAATGTGCTCCAGTGTGCAGGCTGCCTGCACATTAATCTCTTCTGTAATTGCAATTATCTCCCTTCCCGTGGATGTGATGAAGTCTGACTAAAGGTCTCTAATTCTTCTGTCTCTCCATGTTCTCATAAATAATAAATAGGGCTCCATGACAACGAGTACATAAAAAAGTTTTGTAAAAGCTCAAAGTAGTCCTGAGGTCTTTAGGTTCTTAAATAGAGTACTCTAGGTACACAGCTCCCTGGACATAAGTATTATTTGATTTTATGCAGTAGAACAAAATCATAAGAACATCTACGCCCTGATAGTCCTTACTTGGAAAGGTAACTCTTTGTCTAATGAGTGCTACTCATTTTTTTAACTATTTCTAAAGGAATTTATCCTTTGGGAAGCCTTCTCTGATGGCCTCATTCCCCTTACTGGAGGACCAAGGTATTTTCTCAATAGAGTTCTTTCCTGGCTGTGTGGTCTTTTCCATGCCGCATGCCGCATGCTCAAGTTCCTCTAAGAGCAGCTCACCATTGTGTGAACAGTGCTGCTCAGAGTGTCTGGCACAAAGAAGAAATCAAATCACTGAAGGACCAAAGAAATCACTGAGATAAATGAAAGCTTTCATCAACAACTTTGGACTACTAACTCCAAATAGAGGTAAGGCACAGACATTTGAGATAGGTTGGCTTATCTCAGAACTGGGAATGTCATAACTTACCCAGTGTGAAGTTTATAAATGAGGAACCTGAAGCTGCAGAGCCTAAGTCAGTGGCTCAGCGGTCCTTCAAAGAGTCCTTGGCAGTCCTCCTTCTCAATGGATCATCCGCTTCTTCTGTGTGGTCATCTGACTGCTCCTTATACACAATCAGATCAAATCTACCCTTGCCCACATCACACCCCCACCCATCCCAATCAGAGTATTCTGTTTCTTCTTCCCCTTCTTTCTCTCTTCCTCTGACTGGAGCCTGCACTAAGTAGACAGAAAGGATGCTCATCAAGGACTCTGTTAAATTAAATTGAAACCCAAGAAGATGTCTATTTTCCAGAGCCTATTTCCAGATTTCTGGTGCAGTCAATACCTGCTTACTTATCCAATTTGGTATCCAATTGTGTTGAACTGTTAGCCTTCATCTTTTAGAAGTGGGGAGTAGACTATCTCTCACTCTGTACACAAGTCAACTCAGGATGGATCAAAGACTTAGAAATTAGACAAGAAACTTTGCAAATACTAGAGGAAAACACAGGACCAACTTTCAACATATAGGCACTAGTAGAGACTTCTCAGTAAGACCCCTAAAGCTCAGGAAATAAAATCTAGAATAATAAATGGAATGGTATCAAATTAAAAAAAGATTCTGTACAACCAAGGAAACAATCAAGAAGACTGAAGAGAGAATCTACAGAATGGGAGAAAAATTTTGCCAGCTACTCCTCTGATAGAGGACTGATCTCTAGAATATAAAATGAACTTAAAAAAACAACCCATTTTTTAAATGTGCAATTGAAATAAATAGACAGGTTTCAAAAGAAGAAATACAATTAATTAGCCAACAAATATATGAAAAAATGTTCAATATCATTAGCAATCAGGGAAGTGCAAATCAAAACGACACTGAAATTCCATCTAACTCCAGTTAGAGTGGCAATCATCAAGAATACAAACAATAATAAATGCTGATGAGAATGAGGGTAAATAGGAACTCATACCCTGTTGGTGGGATTGTAAATTAGTACAACCACTATGGAGATCAGTGTGGAGGTTTCTCAAAAGATTAGGGGTAAAACCACCATATTACCCAGCTATAGCACTCCTTGGTATCTTTCCCAAAGAATTAAAGTTATAATACTATAGTGATACATGCTTATCCATTTTTAGCAGCACAATAACAATAGCCAAATTATGGAACCAACCTAGGTGTCCACCAACAGATGAATGAATAAAGAATATGTGCTACATATATACAATGGAATTTTACCCAGCCATAAATAAAAACAAACTTTTGTCATTTGTAGAAAAATGAATGGAACTAGAGAATACTATGCTAAATGAGATCAACCAGCCTCATAGAGCCAAAGGTTGTATGTTTTCTCTCATATGTGGAAGCTAGAGAGAAAATAGGAAATAAAAGGAACTTCAGTTATATTAGGAGAAAGGCCAATAGAATAGTGGACAAGGTTTGGGGAAGGGAAGTAGGGATAGGGAAAATGAGGCTTGAGGAAGGGGGCAGTTCAAATAATGTTATGTCCATATGTGAATGTATCACTACCAATCTCACTAGTATGTATGGGGAGGAAGAAGAGGAAGTGGAGGGGGATATGGAGGGAAATACACCAAGTGCTGTGTGCATGTATGAATGTATCACTTTGAATTCAACTATTTTATATAATTACAATGCACCAATAAAAGTATAAAAACAAGTGGGGTAGAAATATATAAATAAGTAGATGGTTTGTTTTGCCTTTAGATACAAGTAAAAGAATGAAATTATATATTTTCTTATTATGATGTTGATATTTTCAACGTTCACTTCCATAAATAACATGACATATCTTTTGGGACTCATAATTAATTAGGAGGTTATGTGTAATTTTCTGCTATTATGTTCAAAAAACTTGTTCACCTGTTTTTCATTGATTTGGGTGAAGAAATCATCAGCTAGGGCTCCCGAAGGTCATGGGTACATGTT
The DNA here is from genome assembly GCA_004027185.1 of Glis glis. Classification (NCBI taxonomy): domain Eukaryota; kingdom Metazoa; phylum Chordata; class Mammalia; order Rodentia; family Gliridae; genus Glis; species Glis glis. The sequence continues at coordinate 82,463 of PVJS01001932.1, read as the reverse complement.
AGTACATGTTACTGTTCTTTTTTCTTTACTCCCTTCCTTCCTTCATCTTACTCTGTTCTGAAGTCCTCTAGGACTGCAGTAATGTCAAAGTTTCATTCCTACTGTCTAGCTTTTACTGCATAGCAGACGACTTTAAACTTTAGTGGCTTAGAATAACAATCATTTATTACTCTCATGACTCATATGAGTGTCATATGGGTGGTTCTACTGATCTGGGCAGGCTTGGCTGATCTTGGCTGGCATCACTTAAGCACTTGTGGTCAACAAGTGGATCAGCTGTGAACTGAATAGTATAGGTTGGTCTCTCTCACATGTTTACTGAGCCAAATTATCTCATGATTCAGAAGGCTAGTCCAAGCTTCTCTATGGTATCAGTAAAGTTCTAAGGCTAAGAGTCAAGTATGCAAAACCTTTTGAGGTTTAGACTCAGAACTTAAACACTATATTGCTTCTGTCATATCCTATTGGTCAAGAAGTAAGTTGCAAGGCTGGTCCTGATAGATAGGGTGGGGAAATGGATTCTGCCTTCTGATGGGATTGCTGCAAAGAATTGTGGCCATCTAACCAATGTAACTCTATGCCAGAGACTTGGTAAGACTATCCTTTCTGCAAAATGTGACCTTTAATAGAATTCCTTGATTCCAGATCAGCAAAGTAATCTTCCAATCATGGGTGAACCAAGACTTAACTTTCTTAAGCAAAATCTAGCATTAAAAGGTTACCTGCAACAATGAAATTTGGTCTGAATAGAAACTGCAGCCTTTTGCATGACATGTAATTCCAAACCTTCTGACTTCAAAATGGGGAGGAAGAAGTCAAACACCCACACAGGCTGGGTCTGCACAATGTTGGTACAATCAGACACAGAACAAAGAAATGCAGTGAGTTTGACTCAGCAGGGCTGTTCTCTCAACCATGATAAAAAGTGGAGACCTGGAAAGTTAGGACATCTGCTGTGCTCACCCCCTGTGGTGGCATTTATCACAATTTATAGCAAAAGGCTGATTGACTTCACTTTCCCACTATATTTCTAGCTTCTTAGAGACACAAATAAATCTTTTAAATCCACACTTCTTGTATATAATACAGAACCTAGCTGTTGAATAAAGGGAGAGAGGGAGAGAATTATTTCTATGACTCAGAAAGAGACTAACCCAATATAACCACGTTTATATTTTTAAAATGTCTATTTACAACCAAATACTCAAAGATTCTGCCACATGAAAAATTACAGAAGCACTGGGTGAAAATAAGTTACTCCTTCCAAAACAGAAAACACTGTCTACTGTACATCTTAAATCAAAAAGAAGTTGGTGATGATCAAATTGTTATCTAGAAGAGAAAGGATTGCCGGGCGTGGTGGCGCACGCTTGTAATCCCAGTACTTGGGAGGCTGAAACAGGAGGATCCAGGTTCGTGGCCAGCCTCAGCAAATTAGCAAGGCCCTCCACAACTTAGTGAGACCCTGTTTCAAAATAAAGAATAAAAAATAGGGCTGGGGGTGTAGCTCGGAGGTAGAATGCCCCTGGGTTCAATCCCCACTACCGCAAAAAAAAAAAAAAAGGAGAAAGGATTGAGAGATGCATGTTTTTGATTAACAAGTGGAAAAAACTCTTGGATTTAAAAAACTTTCATCTGAAATTTCAATTTACAATTAAACACTTAAGAGCATATGTATATCCAATATTAACTTTTCTGGTCCAAAGATTCAAGTTCTTTTTTGTTATTATAATTATTTATACTCAATCTTATTCCAAAAAGGAATTGAGGCACCTTATAGCGATACCGCATTGCAATATTTAAAACAGTAATAATAAGCAAGTAAGGAACTGGGAACAAAGTAAAATTAAAAATAGAAACCAGAAAATGAAGCCAGAATGAGGTCAGCAAATGTCATGAGGGCCAGTACACTTTGCTAGAAGCAGTAGCAATTTGGCTTGAGGCTTCCTAGACACCATCCAGGGAGTTACTTGTGGATTCTAATACTACTTACCATGGTCAGACACTCAAAACAAAGTCAGGAGAAGCACAAGTTATTCCTGGTGTGAACCCTGAGAGTCAGTTTTCCCAGGCATATTCCTAAAGAGGCTCCAATGCAAGGCTCTTAGACTGAAGAACATTCAACAGAAAGATACAAAAGCCTAGCACCCAATGGGACAATGTTAATCCCATTGAGTACAATTATAGGCACAATGCCCTTCAGATACAGCACCCTTGCCGGGCGTGGTGGCGCACACTTGTAATCCTGGTACTTGGAAGCAACTTAATAAGGCCCTCTGCAACTTAATGAGACCCTACTTCAAAATAAAAAATAAAATAGGGCTGTGGATGTAGCTCGGAGGTAGAATGCCCCTGGGTTCAATCCCTTGTAACACACACACACACACACACACACACACACACACACACACATATAATCACCTTCTTATCATTCTTAACTAATCCAAAACCAAAATTTGGTGACTTGTAGGCTACCTATCCTTCAGGGAAATTTCTGTAAATACTGATTCTCTCACATGAGAAACTGGTAAATACCACCAAATCCTGTAGATAACAGTTGTCTAGAGGTCTTCTACTCTCCTTTTTCAGTGCTGCTAGCCAATGCCAGGTGACCCTCCCTTTAGGCTGGATTACCATGGAGCCTTCTAACCAATTTTGCCCTGACATAATCCCCTTTCCTAATCACAATTTTCTTTCTCTAAAACAAGTCTCTGCTTAAAACACCTGAATGGCTTGACAAGGGCACTTCGCATGAATCCCACACTGAATTCATGTCATCATTGAATGCATGCTTTTTGCCCCTGTGTTCATTTCAGCCTCAACTCTGAGAAAGTTCCCTCCATTCTAGCATCCCAGATGAACTTCTTTGAGATTCCCCAAAAGAGCTGTGCTCTCTCACACCTCTGAATCTTTTTATGCTTTTATTGGTGCATTGTAATTATACATCACATTGAGATTCAAAGTGATACATTCATACATGCTCACATCATTTGGCATATTTCCCTCCACTCCTCTGGATTTTTAAACATGCCATTCCTCAAATCTTTGCCTCCTGCCTTTATCTGGGACTTTTCTTTCACAAAGAAGCTATTTCTTCAGTAAAGCCCTCTTTACCTACCTGTCTCCCTCTCTAGACTGTAAGTACCACCAGCACAGCTCCTGTGTCTGGCACAGTGCCAAGCTCTTAGTAGGTATATAATAGATATTTCCATGGTTGATTTATTAATTAATTAAAAACTTTATCCCAGGAAAGTTCTTGGAGCAAAATCTTTTTTTCTTTTTATGTGTGGTGCTATTTATTGAACCCAATGGCATTCTACCTCCAAGCTACACCCACAGCCCTATTTTAGTTTTTATTTGGAAACAAGGTCTTGCTAAGTTGCTGAGAGCCTCGCTAAGTTGCCAAAGCTGGCTTTGAACTTGCCATCTTCCTGTCTCAGCCTCCCAAGTACTAGGATTACATGTGTGCACCACCATACCCAGCTCAAGCCAAATCTTTTGTGTTATTTCTTAAAGGAAGAGCCATTTGCCTTCTTTAGTAAGCTACACCTGTAAAGATATTTTTGATGTCTTATGAACATTGACAAACCAGCACTCTGGCTTACACTGAAGAACACACCACCTCTGCCATTTCCATCTAGGAAGACCAAGATTTTCTTTGGAAAACAAGTCATGATCCCCTTCTAAACAAGGACATATGGGCAGTTGAGGCCCCAACATTGTATTATGGAGCATGATAATAATTTTAGTGTGGGGAAAAACTTTAAAGTAGTTGATGTCAAACCCTGTATTCCAAGGAGCTTTGCAAGGTATTTGGTGTTGTACTTCTCCAGAAAGTATTCTGAGTGTGAGGGTCTTATCCCATTGTATAAAAGTAAGAAGAGTCAGCGACCCAGATTCCATCCAAATTTTGTCACAAATCACTTGATTTGGGAAATCAAGATATGGCTTATTCTTTCCCTGGAGCTGGACAACTTCACCCTTCCACCCTGGGCCTGCTCTGCTCAGGGTCTAAGCCAGCAAGCCTGAGCCCTGGGAGTTCCCAAGGGCTGCCACAAAAACAACAGACTTCTTGCTCTCACCTCCACATCACAACCACTCACTTCAGCCAGGCTACTCTCCTAGTGTGTTCTTTCTTTCTTTCTTTCTTTCTTTCTTTCTTTCTTTCTTTCTTTCTTTCTTCCTTCCTTCCTTCCTTCCTTCCTTCCTTTCTTTCTTTCTTTTTTTTTCTTTCCTTCCTTCCTTCCTTCCTTCCTTCCTTCCTTCCTACCTTCCTTCCTTCCTTCCTTCCTTCTTTCTTTCTTTCTTTCTTCCTTTCTTTCTTTCTTTTGGAAGTACTGAAGATTGAACCAGGGGCATTCTACCTCTGAGCTACTCCCCCAGCTCTGTTTTATTTTTTATTTTGAAACAAGGTCTCACTAAGCTGATGCAAGTCTCACTATGTTGCTGAGGCTGGCCTCAAACCTACAATCCTTCTGTCTCAGCCTCCCAAGTACTGTGATGACAGGCATGCACCACCACACACAGTGGTTGTTTCCGATCTCTGGACTTCATTGCTTTGACCCCTCACAAACCCACCATCTTTCTCTGCCAGAAGAACCTCTTTTGAGTCTCAGTTCAAGCAAGTCTTCACTAAAATCTTTCATGAGTCCTCTGGTGGTGCAGTAATTGCCTTCCTGAGCATATCATTGTGCTTGGTGCCTACTTCTTTCAGGGGGCCTAAGCTAGTTGGCACCTACTTCTCTCACAGTCCCGATGCTACTCTATTGAAACACTGTTCACATGTCAATCTCTCCTGCTGAAAAGTAAGTTGTATAAAGCAAGGAGGGAGTCTGTACTTCTCTTTTTATTGCCACTTCCCAACACTGTATCTAGCACAAAGTAAATGGGAAGAAGGGAGAGAGGGAGGGAGGGAGGGAGGATGGATTATATCTTTTGAAATAATTTTAGGGCTTCACGGTCCCCATAGTTTTCTTGTTTATAAAATGGGAATGAAAGCACAATGTACTCCCTGGAGTTGTCAGGAAGACTGAATGAGATGTGCTCTTAAAGCAATCTGCATGGTGCCTGCATGCAGTAAGAAGTCAGTTAATGTAAAGCAGTATTATCATGTGAACATGGAACATGATGTGTGGGCAGAAGAGGACTGCAGCTTCTGCTCAACTTAAGGAGCACATTCTGGTGATCCAGCCACAGACAAGAAGCAGCAAAATCCCTATTGCAGAATTCCTTCCTCATCTGGAGAGTCACCTGGCACTGCTTTTACCAGAAATTCACACCTTAAATGAGAAAATAGATGGTTGTTCTTAGGTTGAAGTTAATATTTCTCTCTATCTAGAGAGTCATTGATACCAAAATACCCCATTATATTTTAAAAGCCAGAACCCCTATCTAGCATTTTGATAGCTACATTGCTTTGAACTTATTCAGTTGGACAGTGATGTTAATTTTTGTATATTGAATAACAATAAAACATCATTTAAAGTATTGAGGTTTATAGATGTGTCTCAAGGCCTCACCAAATGTTGCTTCTCTTTGTTTCAGAGATCAATTCCCAACTTTGCAGGCCTAGAAATTTGAATTTGTTGGAACACCAAGAGTAGAGGAAGTTCCTTGGGAGGGAACTTGCATTAAACAAACTCACAACACAGTGATGAATTAGATGGATTGCTAAAGGATTCATTCATAATGGGAAACATGGCTGAGACAGAATGTACAAGTTGGCACAGTCGATACTTTCTTGTCCTACATACAGATCTACATAGGAAGTCGAGATATAATCAGAAATTTGCTTCCCAAACCTAGATTCAGAGCAAAATAAGCTGTAGGCTACAAAAGTCAAAGAAGTTAGTCCCAATTAGTATATCCCTGAGCATGTGAGCAAATGCCCCTCTACTCTGATCTGTCTGGGGTTCACATATTTTTCCTCAACAATATTAATATCATTAATTAGTTTTAAGGTCAAATAACTAACTTTTGACTACTCTTTTTCCTACATAAAACTATGAAATTTATTTCACAAATCCTCTCTCTCCACAAATTGTGGTTTTCCAGGCTCTTTTCTTGCTTAAGAGGTCATGTTTGCACTTTCTCCTGCTCTTGGGTGGTAAGCCTCCTAGGTTTAATTTAAAGCTGAAAGGTAGCAATAAAAATATGATTTTTAAGGATGTAATACATTTTTGGCCCCAATTCTTTACCTCTTCCTATACTTATACTGTTTATGATGATTGCAGTTCTACCCATGAAAGACTGGGTGTTCTTCCCTACCACTATCATGGGCCTGGCCATATGACTTGCTTTAGCCATCGCATGAGACAGGTGGGAGCTTGTGCAATCGGGCATATCTTCTTGTTCCTCTGCCCTTGGAAGGAGGAGGAGGAGGAGGAGAAGGGGAGGAGAGTGAGAAACAGCAACTGGCCCACTCTTCAGGAAGAATGAGAGACAGGGAGTCCACACAGACCTGGAGCTTGAAGCAGAGTCCAAGCTAGATGAACCAATATCCGCCATGTAATGATAGACAGGTAAGAAATAAATTCTTATAGTTGTATGCCTGTGAAATTTGTTTGTTATGCAACATGATTGTGGCAAAAGCCAATTAATTCAAGATGAAAGTTGTGCTACATCAGTTTAAGATTTGCAAAATATCATATTCCTGTCTTATTCCAGAGTCTTCAGGTGATAAAGACTCCCTGGAGTAATCACTCTCAATAGGCTGATCATTCAAAAGTGACAACCAGAAAGAACTTAATTTTTAAATACCATTGCCATTTTAGCACCTAACCCCTCCAAATAAAGTCCTGGCATCATTTTAGGAGTTTAACTTCTAGAATTATAAAGGACCTAATTTAGGTCAGTGTGATGGTTAGTCTGGATTGTCAACTTGACTGGATCATGAAACATCTAAGATTACGTGACTTTGGGTGTGTTGATGAGATGATTGGTTTATGTAATGGCAGATTGAAGGGGAAGTAGCTCTTGGACCACTCAACTGCTGATTCCTCCAGCTCTCCACATGCAGTCGGAAACCTGGGACTACACTGCTTTGAACTGTAAGCTGATTTAATAAATCCCCCTTTTCAATAAACATGTTCTGTGAGATCTGTTACTCTAGTGAATTCTGACCAATACAGTGAGGGAGGATGGATTAGAGTCTGGAAATGAGAAAGAGAAAGGAACTTTCAATCATATAATCAACCATATTATTTAAAGAGACAATACTTAGAATCTAAGTTTTAATAGTTTCTCACTTTTTTTGTATGTGTGGTACTGGAGATAGAACCCAGGGACATTCTACCTCTGAGCTACACCCCCAACCCTTTTTATTTATTTATTTACTTATAATTTTGAAACAGGGTCTCTCTAGGTTGCTATGGTTAGTCTCGACCCCATCGATGCCCCCGTCTCAGCCTCCCAAGTACTGGGATTACAGGTGTGCACCACCACACACCTGCTGGCTCTCACTCTTTTAATGGGATCTCTCTATTTTTAATGAATCCCCATCCTCTAGAATTTTGATTTAATTTAATGGTTTGGGACCTCATCATTGTTACTTTGAAACCTACTCTGGTCATTTATAATCCTGTTAGGGATAGATAGATTTGATGGTAGATAGATGATAGAAGATAGAAGATAGATAGATAGATAGATAGATAGATAGATAGATAGATAGATGATAGATGGATGAAGATCGGGTTTATATTAACTTGGTAGTTTTCTTTCCTAAACCTCAATGCAAATACTAACACATTTCATTTCAGCTATTACCTTTTAGTCTCTTCAGGTTCATCTATTTTCTAACCAATATTCCTTTCTAAATTTTTGTATCTGATTGTCAGTGTTATTTATAAGCTTCAACTAATTTTAAACTTTAAAATAACAAATGCAAGTAGAAAGGAAATTTCTCCAACTAACAGGCCAGGTGATAGAGTTAATAATAGTAGTAGATAAAAATAACTTCCAAATTATAGTCCCAGGTTCCCTTACTATTTAAGCTGCTTTTCTAAAATTTCTAAATTCAGCAGTCACTGTAGCACTTCCTTGGCCTTTTGATAATATTGACAAATCCTGAGTACTTTTATATCAAAGCATGGACTATAACTCCTTTAGGCACTTCTTATATCCAGGAATTCAATTTAGGCAATTGGAGCATCTGTTCTTCCTCAACAGATTTAGGGTTTAATCGTGCATGAAATCATGAATTAAAAATAAATAAATGTAATCCCACTCCCTCTAGTAGTGTAACCAAGTATTCAATGCATTTGGAATTCAGGTAAAATGTTCAAAACAAACCAGGAACTGTTTTGCATTCAGTTTCCTTTCCACCCAGGAGATGATGATACTAAACCATCTCTCCAAGGGGGCTAGTTGATGAGTTTCATAACAGTGCATAACAAGAGAAGCAGCCACTTCCTTTCATAGTTCCTAAGTCTTACACACATCATGCCAAAGAGTAGCTCTGTATAGCATGTCCAAGCAGCCATGGTTCACCTTTGCAATTCAGAAATTTAGTTATTAAAGTTTCAAGATCTAGAACAGACATAGTTCTGTTATTATGACTAGCATAAAACAAACAGAAGAATAACTGTGCCCTATGCCCTCCCCAGGTTCATGGAAACAATTATTAAGTGATTGATCAAGTTATAGCAAAACACAGAGAGTGTGAACTTCCATGTTGGAAAACTTTCTTCCCTCTATGCTATGGTAAGGATATCATAAGTAGCAGGAATGCCAAAGATTTTCCAAAGGACAATCGCACATGACATGTTTTCTCAAAAAGAGCTTGTTAGATGTGCATATAGTTCTTCATTAATTTTCAACATTTCTTTTCCATTAGATGATAATCTCATTTCTACAATACACATAGACACCATGGCCTGAGTAGAGAACTAAAGAGTCCCTGCTCTCCACCCAAAAAATAACTTACAACCCCTTTCTGTTTATATGAAAGTCAATATTGTGCAAGTAGTTAAATCACAGATGCTGGATCTAACCTGCCCAGCTCAGCTGATCACCAGCTGTGTCACTATGGGCAAGTGAGTTCACCCCGCCATGATCTTATAATGCAGGTGGCGCATACAGGAAAAGCAGGTAATGAAAGTTCTAAATCATGGGGTTATTGTGAAGTATGGATAATTTTGCATATGCAAGGTTCTTAGAATGATTTCTGACACAGAATAGACGCTATCCAATTATTCACTAGTATGGTTAATGTTTGACTAAATAATAGCCATAAATATGTACAGCCTCAGCTTCAGTCAGACTGGACTTCTTTTAGTTGTTTTAACAAACATGTTTCCTCCAGCCTTAGGATCCTTTCGCATGCTTTCCCACTTACCTATATTACCCAATACTGTTGCCACTGGCCACATATGGGGGTATTTAAACGTAGATAAATTATAATTAAATAACATTTCAAAGTCAGTTGTACTAGTTACACTTGAAGTGCTCAATCAACATACATGCCTAGTGCTAGGAAGTAGGACAGACCTGACATAGAACTTTCCCCTCATTATGGTTTGGATCTGGACTATTTCCCCAAAGCTCATGTGTTAGGCAATACAGAAATGTTCAGAGGTGGAATGATTCAATCAGGAGGGCCACTGGGAGGAGGTGAAAACTATAGGCAGGTAAGGCATGGCTGTAGGAAGTAGGTCAGTGGGGGCGTGGCCTTGGTGGCTCTATCTGTCCTTGGCCACTTCTTCTCTTTCTCTGCTTCCCAGCTGCCATGAATTGAGAAGATTTTCTGCCCTTCCACCGTGCCCTTCCACCATGATGTTTCTGCCCTGGAGCCAGCCAACCAAGCACTGAATACTCTGAAACATAATCCAAAATAAATCTTTCCTCCTCTAAGTTGTTCTTGTCAGGTATTTTGGTTATAGTGATGAAAAACTAACTAATACAACCATCACCATACAATGTTCTGTCAGACAGAGTTGATCTACACTGGTCTTCTTCTTCTTCTTCTTCCCACTGTTAATTCCTACTCAGTCTTCTTATTGCTGTTTAGACATCACTCCTTCAATGAACCCTTCTCTGATCCCAAGTGAATATTAGGTCCATCTATATCTCCTCCCACAGCATGACAGATTTTGCCTTCAGAATACTCCTTATATTCTTAAATATATTTAATGAATTATTTTCCCACTGGTCTATAATGACTTTGGAAAGGGGATCCTATAGGTATATGGTAAGCACCCAATAAATATTGTTGATTGACCATAAGAGGAAATTTACAAAATAATTTAATATTTTAAGAGCAAACATCTGTCACATGCTTTCTATGTGCCAGGCACTATGCTAAACACTCTTCAGGTTTTAACTCATTTAATTCTAACAACTCCATGAGGTCAGTGCTTGTCTTGGTTATCCATTGCTATATAAAAAATTATGGTAAAATAGTGGCTTAAAACAATAAGCAGTTGTGATCTCACAGTTTCTGTGGCTGAGGCATGACTTAGCTGAGTTCTCTATTTAGGTCTCACAGGCTGTAATCAACGTGTCAAGTTGGGCTGTGTTCTCATTTGGAGGCTCAACCAGGAATAAATCTGCTTCCAAGTTCACTCAGGTGGCTGGCAGAATTCATTTCCAGAATTATTAGAGTGGATAACATCCTCAATAAGATCTATTTCTGTTCTACACTGAAGTACAAATTTTAAAAAGTCAACATCTTAGTGTAACTCAGAGGGTTAGGAGATAAACTTTTCATTGGGGAGGGGTTCTTCTAAGTAACAGGAAGGATATAGGAAGAAGGAGGAAATTAATATATTTTGCCCACCATTCTCCTTCTCTTTACCACAATTGGTAAAGAGGTTGACCCAAAGAATTTGGCCTTTACCATATCAAAGGGAAAAAACATAATTTCAATGTTCCTGCTGGCTACTTGTATAGTATATATGAAGGCAGCAGCCTGGATATAAGGTCTTGTTCTTTATAAAGCTTTCAGCCACACGAAAGCAGGTCAAGGAACTAGTTTGGAGCAGGTAAAAAAATACATGAAAAGATAAATTGCATAGCACCATAAAGGAAGAGTGAATTAGGTATTCAGATTAATGCAGGAAGTGAGGAGGGGGAAAGAGAAGATCCTTAACAAGGCTGGGATCCAGAAAAACTTTTCATGGTAAATGGTGAAGACACTTACGAATAGCACTTTTCTTAATTAGTTCCTTGCTTATCCGTTTCCAATGTTACCCCGTTTCATGCTCTGTTATACTTTCCCTCTGTTACTCAAACACAGTGGTGTTCAACTCTATACACACAGCAGCCTTCAGTTAAGGAATCTTCAGGGAATCAGGGAGAAAGCAGTAAAGGAAATGACAATTTTCATGAAGGACCAGCACCGCAGGGCAGATTTACATGGAGGGAGGCCCACGGTCCTGTAATTTTGAGCAAAAACCAGGGTAGTGCTAAAAGAGATGGTTAAAGGCCAGGTGGCAACCAAGTGGAACTTACAGCCCCTTTCATAGAGTACAATAGAGGATGGTGGCCCTTGAAGGGAGGGGGACAACTCTAGGCTACATTCAAGCTCTCTGAGCCCACAGTGCTTTCCTTATGCTTTATACTGTAGTGTTGACCCAGGAAAGCAGACCTTTCTCTGCACCTGTCCCACTGCACCTGATAGTGGAATGTCATTCCATCACCTAGGAAATTGTGCTGTCTGCTAAGTCAGAAAAGTAAGAAGCAGGGCCTCTCATTGCCCTCTGGATGGGCCGATTCTCTATGAGTGATGAACATGACTTTCAGAAGTGTCACTTTGAAGGATGAGGAGTTACAAGGGGATCAGAGAATTTCAAGCTCGGGTCCCTTTTTTCTCTGCTATCAAGGGAGCTGCTGCTTACAGTGCCCCAGCAATGGAATCTGTCCAGGAAAGTGTCAGAGGCAAGGTAAGGATTAGGAGAGCTGCTGCCAACCTGTACAGCCTCTTCTGGGCATTATTTTCAAGAGAGAGCCTCAACACATCACCCTCTGGAGAGTGGTACAGAATCATGGCTAACTGCAAAGTCTGCAATTGTCTGGTTCTTAACAGTAGCCTCTAGCATTTCAGTTAAACTCTCTTAAAAGTCCTCCATGGAATTCTTTGTTGGAGAAGACCCACTCTACTTCCTTAACCCCACAGCAGACATGATTACCATATTGTTTTATGAATTTAAGACAGAGTCTAAGCCAAGAAGGACCTAAGGGGTTCTTCCTGAATCCAGGCCAAACTACTAAGAAACATGATAAAGCCACAGATCTTAATTATTTCTGCTAATACAGGAATATGAGTTGCAGAGACACTTCATAAAACCTGTACTCTTCTTTTGGCTAGCACTTGCTATCAACAGGTCTTCTGCAGGGAAGTGAGGAGGACTCCCGCCCTACAGTTCCCTTCAATGTTGGAAACACAGTGGTGGAAGACAGAAAGATTGTCTTCATGTTTACCATCCAATAGACTAAGGGGTTCCTTTGCAAAAAGGTAATGATCATAATAATATGCTCTCTCACATACATTTTTAAGAATTAAATAAAATAATGAATGTAAAACATTTAGCACAATGTCTAGTGTGCAATAATGCTGGATAAATACCAGATGTGATTATTACATTATTGTTGTCATAACCACTATCAGAGTTGTAAGTGATATGATCTACCAAGAGGAGACATTGGGACAATAGGGAGCCATTCAAGAGAGGTTAGGTTATCCATACTCTGTTCCAAATTAGAGAAAAAACAAAAAGTCACTTCATTCTTGTTTTGAACTTATTTTACTTTTTTAAATCAAATACCACATAGAGTTTATTATGTACCAGTTAATGGTCTAAGCATAGAACTTATTGAATCAGAAAATCATTTAGTTTTAAAGTATCAGTAATTTGATAACATCTCTGTATTAACATTGAAAACTTCTATTTAAAGCCAAATATAGGTAATTTGAAAAATGTATATGCTTTTCCTTCATACATTCAAAGAATAATAACTGAATATATGCCATGAGCCATCCCTGATGCTAGTCACTGGGATGACAATGTCAAACGTGACAGATAAATTTCCTGCCCCATTCTGTTGAGATATTTGAAGTAAACACTGTGTTTTTTCTTCATTGTTTCAATCCAGACAAAAATAAGTACAGTTCAATCATTTATTTAGCACCAGTTATAGATCTGTTCTAGATAAATTATGTGGCTTCCTGGTGCAATTCATCAGTGACCCCAGAAACTATAATTAACATGGATAACCAGGAAGGATCACTGTCAGTGCCATGTGACACATCAGCAGGCTGCACTCAGCTTCCCACACCAGTGCCATGATCAGCAACAGCAGGGTATTAGGGAAGCCGAGCACATTGGCTGACTCTCACTAGGGTGGGTAGCAGAGACACTGGAAATACTCTCTGTGGCACAGCTTCAAGCCATGTGACCAACTGATCAGGGCTACAGCAACAGAGGAAGGTGGGCTGCAGCAATCACTGCTGGGTGATCCACGTTCAGCAAAACTGTTGGTCAGGCAAAGAGACTCATGGGCAGAATAGCTCACAGCAAGACAGGATGTACCCTCGCGGTAAGTCACAGGATTCCCATATGTTTATCCAATGTAGAAGGGGCTCCTGATCATAGTAGTGCCCCTTAAACTGTGCGACAAGGACACATTGGTAGAACAAATACAAAAGAGAGGTGACTATAGATACACGAAGGTATTCATGTGTATACCACATGCAGGTATCCTGGTACAAAATTTAGCCAAAACTTAGCCAAATTTTTTAAAAACCTCTTATTAAAATGAATGCCTTTGTTGTAAAGAATATATCTTGCTCAGTTGCCATAAGTACTACTTTTAGTCTGCTATTGCCAGGACTATATCATTGGCTTCCTCATTCATTCATTTGATAAATGGTCATTGAGTAACTACAAGTGACTCAGGGATGCAGAAGTGAGCAAAACAGACGAAAGTCCTGCCCTTGGAAAGTTCGGAGTCTAGGGGGCTGGGTAACAATTTATATTACTGCTCAGCAAATACTCACCTTCTGCCTCCTCTCACTATGGGTACGGTATTCTCTGTCCCCATCAATATTGGATTTGGGTGTTGATACTGGACTTGTTGACTTTCTTTAACCAAGAGAATGTTAGATGAGAATTGAATAGAAGTCTTCAATATGCTTGCCTCTTGCACTGCCGCCCTTCTTCATGAAAACAACATGCCTTGGGTAGCCACTCTTCCAGGAGGTATGAGAGAACATGTGAAATAGATGTTGACCACCCACACTCTGGAAGTGGATAAGCTCAGAAGACCAATAGCCTAAAGCCAAGCTGCCCAGATGATGCAGCCTGGACCCAGCTGAGCTGCAGGTCGACCAGGAGATCCAAGAGCATGACAACGAGTGTTTGTTGTTGTAAGCTCCTGAGTTTGGGGATGGTTCATGACACAATATAATCGTGACGGCAGCTTTCTAATTCAGAACCAAAGTAAGAAAATATCCAAAATTTTGAAAGTTTGATTTTCTATGCAAGTGGCAACATTTCAGAAAACATTGTTTGCCCTTTCTTTATGCTTATAAGCCTCCTCCCCCTACCACATCTATATAATGGCTTCATCTATCAATAACCTTTTTTCTAGATATGAATACAAGGGAGTCTAGGCCTCCCTAAAAGTCCTATGCAAACACTGTTTTTCCCAAGACATTCCCCACAGTATGCCCAGTTTTGTGGATTCACATTTCAAATGAGCTGTGAAGAGTTTGGAGAATATTTAGAAAAAAGTGAAAAATGCCTCCAAAGTCTTATAAATAAGGCATGAAACTGCGGGAAAGCAGAGTGGTGGGCCCATAATGAAGTGTTTGTAAATACTGTTAATTGATGTTAGAAAAGAAAAATGGAGAAACTAGCTAACAGCTTTCCCAAAAATATAAATGTAAAGTCTAATGACAAACATTTTTTCTTCTGCACTAAGAAGTAAACGAAAATAAGCAAGCCCTTTGTAACAGGATAGTTTTAAGGTAGACATAGGGGAAGAAAATACCAACTGAAACCAGTTTCTAGGGAAGGGTGGGCATTTTCTCACCTAAACATATTTAAGTTGAGGAAAAGCAAGGAATGTTGGGCCTGATCAGAGTCAGAGGAATGGACCAAATCACTGATTCCTGTAATTCCAGATGATGGATTCTTTGATGAGGTGAAAAATCCCATAGACAACTACCCTCTTGTTTCCTATAAGTATCAAAAGAGACTTAAAAAATAAACTCAGTGGATCCAATGGCAAAACTGATGTTACCTTTGCCTCACTAAGATCTTTTTTTAAAAATACTATTTTTTCACTCATTCAACAAAATTTCATTAAACATCTACAGCAGTGTGCCTGGCACTATTTTATACAGTCATAATGCTGTGATGAACTGGACAAGTCACCTACCCCAAGGAGTTTACATTCTATGATAAATGCAAGATTCATTCAGATTGTAGAAAGAATAATATCAATACAGTAAAATAGACTCACTACTTATGACTCCTTCTGAGTTCTTAGATTACTGTAGAAAAGGTAATGAATGTGTGATTTCTTATCCATATTATAGTCAAGGCAAAGAATTCCCAGAGTTTTAAAAATAATTCCAAAATTTTTGGAAAAAATAAACCAAGAATATATATATATATATATATATATATATATATATATATATATATAAGAATCCTATTCCAAAAATCAATGTGTTGATTTATTACTCGATAGCATTATAATCTTTTAAGAAAAATGTTAGGCTGGGAGGTGTTTCTCATGTCCTTGCCTAAGTACATTCTCCTTCATGTCTTCACTTCTAATCAGTGAGGAAAGAGATCAGGAAAATGTGGCCTGAACAGCTCATTGCAACTCCACAATGCCATATTGTAGGGAGGATCTGAGATTAAGCGTGTATCCTGGGCTTTCCATTTTGTGAAGAACTGTGTCCAGATGCATTATTCAGATGACACTTATTATTTCTTTCACAAGAGCTTCCTCAGTATCCTTCCCACACTGTCTCCCAAAAGACCTAATATTGGCAGTTTGACCACACAACCAGGGGCAGCACTTAGAAGATATGGCTACCTATCAACCAGTTCCATTAAAACATCACAGGCAGCTAAAGGCTGTGCCCCAAATAATTCCACTCTTCCATCCACAGCTCCTAGAACCACTTGGAAGGAGAGAAACCTGTCTGGCAGATACTATAGGAACAATTAATTTAAAGTTTACAAGGCCTATTATGGCTGTCAATATCCAACCAATCCCTCAAGTGAGGGAGCAGGCATGGATTATAATTATTTGTTTTGCATCAGAGGAACAAAATTATTTGGATTAGCACTTTGATATTAGTTGTAGCATACATGACTGGTATTTTTCACAAAGTCATGAAACCAATCATGTTCATCCAGTGAATACCATACATAGACCCCAGGATCTCCAGCTCGCCTTCCTTTCTCCACAAATCACAAATAGATCTCTCTGTGTACTCCTCTAAGGTTTTAGCAGCCTGCAAACCCATGGTAATGAACATGGCTTTCTAAAATTTGACTTGTAAAAAATATCTGTGAGTAGTTTTTATTATACTTAGTTTATATTATCCTATTTCCTGCTTTAAAAAAACCCAAAGGATATAACTGGACTTTACTGAATATATCAAAAATAGCCATGACTCTAAATGCTTTTTATCAGCTGGGAATCCCAGCTTAGGTCTGCCACCTGCTTATGGGAACTTTCTAGAAGCTCTGTGAAAGGACAGCAGAAAGGAAGCCAGGGTTTGTTTCCTCTCTTGAACCTACCTTGGCAAGATACAGAAGAAGCAAATTTCCTCCTAGTGCTGCCCACTGCCTTCATGGAACTATAGGTCTACCCATTGACCCACAGAAAAATAACAATAATAAGTGCGCACCCAGAATGTGTCAGGTGTTATATACATCATTTCATTTTAACTGGACAATTATTCTTTCAGGTAGACGATTCCCATTTTTCAGATTGTTAAACTAAGGCTTGGGGAGGCTAAGGAGACTTCTCCAAGATTACATAACCAATAACTAAAAGAGGCAGGATTTAAAAGTCTCCAAAGCCTGTGCTATCTACCATTACACCAAACAGCCTCCCAAGAGGTCATTAACTTATTTTGGAAGCTGGATCTCCTCTATAAAACCAGTCTTAACTTGTGGGCAGTCCAATTTAAGCTCTCTATGACCAAATGCCTACCTCTTCACTCATGCCCACCTCTCATCGTTTATCACAGGCTTCAGCTCTCAGTACCTTCTTCCTTCTAAAAAGAATAAGACTATGCTATTCTTGGCCGACATATCCATACATGCTCTTCCCTGGACCACAGGACATCCATAGCCAAACTAGCAAGAAAGGGAGGCCACGCTTTGAAGTCTCAGTCCCAGAAAACTTGTTTTTTAGATGTCCTGTTACTCTCTACTCTTTAAAAAGCTAACTGGACTTTAAGTTTCCAGGGACTCTCTTCTCCATGGCAACCAAACAAACCAGCCCCTCAAAGTAGGTGCTGAGTGGATTTCAATTTAAGTACATCACAGTTCAAACCCTTCCCCAAGCCAACCAAAATTATCACAGGAATTATTTTTATTTTCCATAAAAATTAAAAAGTATTTTGGTTTAATTTTAATTTGGATAACTGAACACACTATATCATATAACTACAACCTTAAATACAGTTCAAAGATGTCCCTGCATTAATTTACCAAAGTTATGTTAGCAACTCATAGAAGACAACAGATGGAAATAGATCACACCAAGCCCTTTATACAATTATACCCCTATTATGCTAAAATAAGTTTAAAAAAATTAAAAACCTTATGTTTGGTATTAGTGTACAGGTTTACATAGGTGTTGATCAAGGTACTATATGCTGATATTATGGCAAGCAATCAACAATTAAGTAAAAGGAGCATTAAAATAATTCATGACTTTTGGAACTGATAATTTTATGATTCAAGAAAATAGCTTGATACTGATTATGTGTATAGGATTCCAAGACATGATGAATTTTTCTAGAACTTTAAAACTATTAGTTACAAGTGAAAACTTTCTTAGTTGTTTCATTATTCACAGGAGTTTGATCCAGCTTGCATTTTCATATGTGACCCAACTGAAGACTTCAGCATATCTCTCTTTCATTTGTGGGGAATGTAGCAGAGCTACATTCCCAGCCCAACTTTATTTATTTTTTCTTTGAAACAAGGTCTCTACATAGTCGAGGCTGGCTTCAGACTTGTGGGTCTGTCTCAGCCTCCCAAGTACTAGGATTAAAGGGGTGTGCCCGGTTGCACATCGAATACTGTAGATAGTATAGGACGTGATGGAAATACTCTAAAAGGTATAAATGTATTGCATTTTTCAGAAGCTCATTCTTAAAGTAGAACTCTGAACTATATAGTTCTCATTTTCACTCTTGAAAATAAACTTTGAGGTAAAAAAAAAAAGAAAATAGCTTGAAAGAAAGAAGTCAATTCCACAAATAGTCCCTTTGCAGCACTATTTAAGTAGCAAAACAATAAAAACCCAAGTGCCCAACAAGGGAAGAAATAGCTTTGCAAGCTATTAGACATAAAAACAGGGTAACCTTTGAAAAAGAGACATTTATACTCTGTTGGTCCTGGATATATAAAATAGCATTAAGTGGAACAAAGCAGAACAAAACAATAACAAAAGCCTGCATAAAATATTAGAGCTGCTCAATGGCATGGTCTCCTTATGATGATTTATTGAGTTATACTTTTTCATGCTTTTCTATAAATATTTCAATAAACTTATAAAATGTATTGATGAAATTTTACCAAATTCAGAGGCAAAGCTATTTACATTCATGGAGATAATTAACTTTCACTCACCAAGAACTAACGACAAATAGGCCAATTAGTAATTTTCACTTTTTCATATCATTTCCCTTGGTAAACTTAATGCAAACACAAAATCTCACCTTCTTCACAGGACCTGAAAGAAATATAAAAGACTTAAGGAGTTTCAGGGACAGACAGACTTACCTGGAATCATCAACTGAAGAAAAATATTTTACAATTAAAGAGTCAACAATTTGTCATCTCTTTAACATGTATTCTAAGTAAGCACATAAGCCTTTTCTAATACTTCACTGCCTGATTAAACTGAAACGTATGCAATGAGTGCCTAATTGGTGCAGTGTGCTGAACACAGTTGGAAGCTGTAGGGCTACAGGTGTCAGAAAGGGAGGCCACCTGGGCACTCAAGTGATGTCCCTGGCAATACTATCTCAGTGGGGTCAACAGAGCTCGGGGTGTCGTTCTCAGCATTTCAGTGCACAAACTCACTGCTGTTAGGGTACACAGAATTGGTCAGATTTTCAAGAACTGACTCATACTAGCCAAGCACATAACACATTAGTCTGTAATCCCAGGAGCCCAGTGTATTTTTTTTTTTTTTTTTGCGGTACCGGGGATTGAACCCAGGGGCATTCTACCTCCGCGCTACACCCCCGGCCCTATTTTTTTTATGCTTTATTTTTGAAACCGGGTCTCACGAAGTTGCGGAGGGCCTCACTAGGTAGAGAGAGAGAGAGAGAGAAAGAGAGAGAGAGGAGAGAGGAGGAGAGAGATAGATCGCGCGCGCGCATGCGCACTGAAGTTGGCCGCGAACCTGGATCCTCCAGTCTCCGCCTCCCAAAGTACTGGGATTACAAGCATGCGCCACCACGCCCGGCTCCAGTGTATTATTTTAATAACTATTTTCTTGATCAATATGCTTCTTTCTCCTATTTGGGACCTGCTTCCTGAAATCCGGATTTCTTTGGAGTCAATCAGTCATTAGAAGCTTGCCAGAGAGTGTGGCCTCAAAGCCAAGGTAGAGGACCTTGAAGAGGCTTTCATGTTCTTGTGATCCCCACGCCTGGCATTCTACCACTGTCATAGAGCCAACCACACTGAATGGAATTTATTGATTTATACAACTATCTTCCTATGTGCTCTTAAAGATCAGAATCCATGCCCTAGACACATGATAAATGTGTATTAAATTAAAATTATTAAATTGGATTTTCTTTACTCCAAAATGCAATCCAGACCGTCAGGACTCTAGTACTGGTCAGATTCACTATGCATATCCCTTAGAAAGTATAGAGCAAACACTTCTGGCCATGGAGTGGAGGAAAGATCAGAAAACAACCAGTAGACCATTTAAGGGGCTAATCAGGAACTTGAGCAAGAAACAATTGTGAGTTTGATAAATAATTGTTGTATGTGTGTATTTCCACATAATGTAAAGCTATACAATAGTGACTTTTAAAAAAAAAAAAGCTATGCAGCAACATAGATGAATTTTACAGTCATAATGGTAGGAAGCCAGATCCTAGAAACATACAGTATGATTCCATTTATACTCAGTTCAATAACAGGCAAAACTAATTTATAGTGCCAGGAGTCAGAATAATGGTTTCCTTTGGGAAGGTATTAGCTGGAAGGGAGTATGAGGGAACCCTCTAGAACACTAGAAATAATCTCTATGCTGATCTGGGCAGAGCACACAGAGATGTATACGCATTTATAATGCAGGCTTCTTATTGTATTGTGATCTTTTCTAGAACCGTGTTGGGATGTAGTAAATGCTCAATGAATGTTAGCTTTAATTTTTTTAATGGATTAGACTGTAACCTTCTCTCCACATTCACTCTGCGTGGCTAGACTCTCCTCTTCTTGTAACCTGTCCCCTACTAAGGTATTTGTGGAAAATTCACTTCATCCCCTCTTCTGTGTGTTACTAACTTAACTAAGTGCACCACCACTGCCACCTACACAATGGCCTCTAAGGGATCCTAAGGAACCCTTCTTCACAAACTTTACCAAAAGCACTGAAGATAAAACCATGTGAGGCTGGCACACCCATGCCTTTACTCTCTTCCTGTGGCTGCTTTGTCACTTCAGGATTGTTAGCACCACTTCCCACACTAGTGTGTCAAGAGATTCCTTGATAGGGTTAAAGCTCCTTAGCATTATGTGGGAAAGGACATCCCAGCACCATCTGCCAGACCTGCAATCCTATTAAACTGTCAGCGTGATAAATGACAAAGAGAAGGCATCCAAACAGGAGATACCCCACAGTGAAACACTGTGGTCGTAAAACAAGAAGAACTAAAAAGGATTTAGGGCAAGTACACAAACTATCCTTTATAATAAAATTTTCCCTTGCAAGGAGAGAACAAAGGGACTGAACTATCAACTTGTGTGTCCACGTAAAAGTCAGTGAGACCATCAGTCATCCCTGATGTGCAGATCACAGATCAGCGATGCACGGTCCAGCGGTTTCATCTCTGCTTCCAACCAGGCCTCTCGGGGCTCCATGAACACACACCTTCTCCACTTTGTGCGAGAGAGTATTTAGATCGCTGGTTGCTCTGTGAAATCCTTTTGCTTACAAAAAATATAAAGAGACATCTCTGAAATGGAAAATAATTTGGCTACTGCTCTTTGACTACAAATTATCTCAAGAGAGCAGTCACCCAGTGCATCTCTGCTTTGCTTCTAAATTTAGTCCCCACAAATGACAGTCTGTACATAGGGTGTAGGCAACTTGTTCCTGAATATTTGGGTTTTGCAATAAGTTTCAGTGTGTCTCACTTAGGAGTTTCCAGCTAATAATGCCAATATTAAAAATAATATCAACTCTGGATACGAACAGATGACTACTGAGATGCTAAGAAATCATAACGCCTTTCCATGGACCTTCTTCAGGTATCTAGCGAGGTAACTAGCAAAAGCAAAATCATCAGTCATCGCCACCCATGTTGTGTTTCTGGAAGCATCCCTGAAGACTTGATTATCCTAAAGAGAATGTTAATAAACAATAACACTAGCATTTATATAGTCTTATCTTTCCTGACACCTTAACCGAGATTAATAAAATAAAATTGGCGGTGACAGAGTATTAATGTGATTATCTCAACGACAAAACTAAGTGTATGAGATTCATAACAATGTTGCGTCCTCTTCTGTGCTGTTTATGTGCTGCGTCATCACAGTGAAGGGCCTAAGTGTTCATGGTATGCATTAGGCTTAGGAATTACAGTGATTCTTCTTCTGGGTTCAAGAAATGAGGCATTGGGGTATCTCACTGCCTTGAAAATGGAAAGCTAATAACTATGTTAACCAATTGGGTGTATGAGGGTTTCACTCAGATCATTGCTTAAGGAAAAAATAAAAAACCAGAGACGCAGGAAACAGACCCGTGAAAATATCCTGTCTTTCTAATCTATAGGCAAATGATGCAATTATTCATCCATTTCAAAAGAGGCAACAAGCACTTAAAGCACTTGGCAGTTGTTCCAGCTACTCAATTTGCATGTCAATATTTCTATTATGTTAAAGGAAAGAGAAATGTGGTTAGCGACTTCAGTAAGAGCCTGGTTGCTTTATTTATACCGACTTATTCAATATGGAAATAAATATCCTGTTATTTGATGCATTTTTCCTGTGTTGCCTTATTGATTTGGTTAATCTTTGTTATAGTTTTTTCTTAACAGGTTTTCTTTTTCTTTTTTTTATTTATTTATTTTTGTTTGTGCTTCTGGGGATTGAACCTCTGAGGGGAAGTTGACCTCTGAGCCACACCCTAGTCCTTTTTATTTTATTTTTTGTTTTGAAACAGGGTCTCACTAGGTTTCTGAGAGTCTCACTAAGTTCTTCCAACCTGCGATCCTCCTGTCTTAGCCTCCCAACTACTGGGATTACAAGCGTGTGCCACCAAGCCTGGCTTCTTAACAGATTTTCTTTTCTTTTCTTTTTTTTTTGCAGTACCAGGGATTGAACGCAGGGGCGTTCTACTTCCGCGCTACGCCTCCGGCCCTATTTTTTATACTTTATTTTTGAGACCGGGTCTCACGAAGTTGTGGAGGGCCTCACTAAGTAGAGAGAGAGAGAGAGACAGGGGGGGAGAGAGAGAGAGAGACAGGGAGAGAGAGTGAGTGAGCGCACGCACGCCCGTGCGCGAGCTGAGGGTAGCCGCAAACCTGGATCCTCCGGTCTCCGCCTCCCAAAGTACTGGGATTACAAGCGTGCGCCACCATACCCGGCCTTCTTAACAGATTTTCTAAGAATATTTTTCAATATTTCTATAAATCACAAGTCATGGCTTAAACCCAGTTTGGAATGGGGTTGAGAAACTCCACAAGAGAAACAATCTCATACCTCCAGAGTGAACTTCGCTTTTACCTTCCTTCTTATTGTCATAAGAACACTTCTCTACTGATCCAAAGCCCTGAAAATTCATAAACCAAGCACTCACAGAAGTTTGTGGCAATTCATGGTTCCACACACCATAGCAGGATGAAGGGCAGTGCTGTGTGGTATAAGAAACAATGGATTATGGCCTGGTTTGGGTCACAGTACTAACATTTACCAGCTCTGGGATTCTTCAGAAGCTACAATACCAGCTGTGCTTTTCCGAATGACCATCTGCCATCACCAGGTACTACAATAAGCATGTCATATTCACCATCTCATCTGATCCACTAAAAAATCTCTATGGTCAGCATTATTTCCTTAGTATTTCAAATAAGGACTCTGAAGTTCAGAGATGGTGGTAACTAGCCCCAGTTCCCACACACAGAAAGTAGCAGGTCTAATCTGAGTGTTAAACTGGCTCATAAGCACCACACACAGCTTTGAGGATTGCGTAAGAGCACTGCTATGGTTTGGGTATGGAACGTCCCCTAGCAAAGCTCATTTGCTGGGAATGCAGAAATGTTCAGAGGTAAAATAATTGAATCAGGGCCCCAACCTCATCAGTGGATAAATCCATTGCTGGATTAATAATTTGAATGAATTTACTGGGTGGTAACTATAGGCAAGTAGGGTGCCTGGAGGAGGTAAGTCACTAGGGGCATGGCCTTGGGGATATATATGTCCCTGGTTCCTTTCTCTTTCTTTCTCTCTGCCTCCTGGCTGCCATGAGCTGAGCAGCTGTCCTCTGCCACGCCCTGCTGCCACGATGCTTCTGCCTTGGAGCCAGCCAACCATGGGCTGAACCTCCAAAACAACAAGCCAAATAAACCTTTCCTCGCCTAAATTGTTCTTGTCGAGTAATTTGGTCACGGTGATGAAAAAGCTAACACAAGAAACCTTCCATAGCAGCTGATTTCACAAAGATGCTGTGAGAAACCAATAAGCTACACAATATGTGGAACTCCATGGAAACCACAGTACTACACAAATGCACACGCTTTGTATAATCCCCAGAGCTTTTGACTTCAAATGACATACTATCTGTCTGAAACTGGATTAAGCAAAAAGAATGCATTGGCTCATGAAACTGGCAAGTCCAAGGCTGAATAGAGCCCAGCTGAAGTCAAAGGCTCAGACAAAGCTGTCAGGCTTTCCTCTTCCCATTTCTGGGCTCCACTTCCTTCTGCCCTGGCTAGATTCTCAGGCGCTCTTCTCCATGGTGGCAGGACTTTCTCTTCTCTACATAGGAAAAGGACGACTTTTTCCTGCATGCTCCAGCAAATGTCACAGAATTACTTCTGATTATGTCACAGGCCCACTCCTGAACCAATCACTGGGTGCCGGGGTTTGAGTGGTATCCTGATTGGTTTAAGTGTGAGTCACATGCTAGATAGAGCCCAGAGCCCTAAATCAGCTTCCCACATAGAACCTGGTCTCAGGAGGGGGGGGGCGGCTCCCCAATGAAAATGAAGAGCTCTTATTCAAAGAGAAGAAAATGAATATTGAAATGCCACACAGAAAAACATCTGTGAAAATATTGATAAAAAATACTGTGCATCATATTTATCTTCAAGACAATGATAGAGACTGCCTAATAAGTAATATTAGCTAGCTAATATATGTGAAGTGCTTCAGAGTTAGAAAATGTTATCATATACACTGTACCATCATATTCTCATTATACCCTTACTGAGTACAGATTTCATCATTTTAAAGAAGAGCAAACAGTCTCAGCATAATTAAGAGACATACCCAGAGCCACCTAGCTGATAAGTAAAGCCAGAAGTTGCATCTAAGTCTTCTGATCGCAGTTTGGCACTCAGCGCTGCCTGTCACCTGAAACCACTAAGAGGTTGGTGTGGTTTAAATACTGGGCTAAATACTATAGGTTTTTATTAAATATGCCCTAGAAGCAGATTTGCCCTAAAGAAAGCATTAATAAGCACAAACATTCAGATTTCTACTCTTTACTTTGGGGAAATATTAAAATGTCCCTTTGAGATTAGACATTTGCAACAAAACACGCCATTTCAATACTTCTTTAGTATTCTTGGACATTACTGGTAGCAATGTAAATTGTTGGTCCAGTCCTTTGAGAAAGCAATTTGGTGATAACTTCAAGTGTCAAAAAAATGTCCATATCTTTTTATTTGAAATTCTACTCCTGGAGATTTATCCAGTGGAAATGATTCAAATAAATGAATAAAGAATCATGCATTTAAGAATGCTCATAATAGCAAGATGAATTATAACATTAACATTTTATAATTCAAAGAGAAAAATATATGTAAAGTGCTTAAAAGGATGTTTAGTGATCAGTAATGTAGGCTACTATAATTCCATACTTAGTGTGTGTGTGTGTGTGTGTGTGTGTGTGTGTGTGTGTGTTCACACACATGCATGCTGAGAATTGAGTCCAGGGCCTTGCACGAACACTCTACCACTGAGCTACAGCCCAAGCCCCTATGCCCTGCTTATTCTTGAATGTTCATGAGGCTTCACATTTGCGTCCTATCTGTACAGAAGGGTCTTTCCCTCTGATACCTGTATGATTGCCTCCCTCCTTTCCTTCAAATGTGACCCCGTGAAAGAGGAACTTCTCAAACCACCCTCTCTAAATAGACATCTTCACCATCATTTCTCTATATCCTTACTCTGCTTTATTTTTAGCAGTCATTTCTACCTCATCTATTACACACTTGTTTGGTTTTTCTGTTGTTGTCTTTCTTTCCCCCAGGAGAAAGCCACCCCCAGGAGAGCGGGGACTTTGTTTAGTTCACTATACCGTGTTCAGCATCTGACACAGTATCTGGAACACTGATGAATAAATCAATTTATTCTGTCCTTATTTTTAGTCTTTGACCCTTGGCTTCCATATATCTTCTTATTAAACATTTTCATTTTACCGATTCCTCTTTTGTCAGAAACAGAGCTCAGGCAGAGGCAAGATGGCCTACATTGAGGAAGTCCCTGATGCACAGGTCAAGAAGGCCTGCTGGTTGGCTGAAAGCTGAACATATGAGAAAGGTCACAGTTGATTTTCTGGGAAAAGCATGTGAGAGGAAAGCCTGGTGGTTAGTCCAGACCTAGATAATCATCCCACAAAAAAAGGGTGGCGATCTAGCGTCTAAAGTGTCTATCAAATCAGGAATAGGCCAGGCTTTCAGTAAAGATGGTCAATCAATACCAGAGAGTCACAGAAGAATGTATTTTAAGGGACCTTATCATAGGAAAAATAAAAGTTCTGGAAAAATTTTTCAACCATGTGGCCATTTGACATACCAAGGAAGAATTTCATTGTTGAGAAATTTAGATTCAAAGGAGAAATCTTAGTCCAGGGATACATGGAGGACTGACACACTGGTTCATCCTTTGATAAGGGCTGCCCCAGAGGGAAATATACTCCCAGGCACTTCTGCAAAAAGCAACTCCAGTAACCTGAGCTCATCCCTCCAGAAAAATAACTGGTCATTAGAGCAGGGAGGCGAAAGTCAGCAGATAAAAAATTATTAAGAAGAAACTTCAGGAGGAAGGGGAAGCTCTGGGTAAACTGATCTAACTGGATTCTTTTTGAAGCTGGGCCAGGTTGATCAGACATCACCTAGGGGGTGGTAGGTAATAAGGAAGCTGATCAGATACCAAGGATGGGGGATTCTGGCTAAAATGGTTTAGTAGGATTCTTGCTAAAACCGAGCAGTGCAAACACAAATATGAAAACCCCCAAATCAGAGCCTACTTGGAAAAAGAATTCAGAGAATCTAGATTTTTATCAAGGAGAGAATTTCTATCAATATCCATCTTCCCTTTCCAACTGCCTGCACTGCAGATCCATCATCAGATAAGAAGACAACAGCCTTACAGAGACTGCTTAACCACTTCCCACAATTGAATAAGATGAAATCCCTATTTTAAGAAAACAACATATAAACAAATCACGAGCCAGGCACAGTGGTGTATTCCTGTAATCCTAGTACTTGGGAGCATGTGACAAGAGGATCACAGGTTCAAGGAGAGCCTCAGAACTTAGTGAGGCTCTCAGCAACTTAGTGAGACCCTGCTTCAAAATAAAAAATAATAAAAGTCTGGGAGTGTAGCTCAGAGATAGAATGCCTCTGGGTTCAATCCCCAGTACCCCCCCACACACACACAGAAAAGAAATCATGAAGCCATATAAACATACACCCATATAGATATATATGAATATTATTTGTGCACACACATTTGTGCACAAATAATATAAATTACATAGTGCTTCAAATAATTAAATTACATAGTGCTTCTTTTTTTTTTTTTTTTTGCGGTACTGGAGATTGAACCCAGGGGCGTTCTACCTCCGTGCTACACCCCCAGCCCTATTTTTTTATACTTTATTTTGAAACTGGGTCTCATGAAGTTGCGGAGGGCCTCCCTAGGTAGAGAGAGGGAGAGAGAGGGAGAGAGTGAGAGAGAGAGAGAGCTGAGGCTGGCCGCGAACCCAGATCCTCCGGTCTCCACCTCCCAAAGTACTGGGATCACAAGCGTGCACCACCACGCCGGGCCTGCTTCTTTTTCTCTAACTGAACCCTGACTAGTACAGAGGGTATGGGTAGAAGATTGACGCTATCCACCAAAGTCTACTATCAGTTAATTTTCTCTCAAGAACATCTTTTAAGATGTACCTCATGAATATCTAGCGTAATCTAATTAACATTAAATTGTTAGTCCGCTGCCATAAGACAAGATTTATAAACAAAATTCCAAAGTGCAGTAGTAGGAAATCCCCAGAAAGGTGGAAATTATGTAAAAACTGAAATTATTGACTCTGAATAAGATAAATACTTATCAGTGAGACTGGAGATCTATCCTAATGGACAGGTTTATACTCATTCCCACAACTTTCTTATGACTCAGCAATCAATTCTCCTGATCATAGCTATTTTAATAAATCTGGGTGGGGTTTTTTTGCGGTACTAGAGATTGAACCCAGGGGCATTCTACCTCCAAGCTATACCCCCAGCCCTATTTTTATTCTTTATTTTGAAACAGGGTCTCACTAAGTTGCGAAGGGCCTAAGTAGCTGAAGCTGGCCACAAACCCCGATCCTCTGGTCTCAGCCTCCCAAGTACTGGGATTACAAGCATGTGCCACCATGCCCGGCTTCAATAAATCTTTTCATTCTGTCATTTGACAAGAATTTTACAAGTTCTATTCCTAAACAACCTAGTTAACTCTTTGGAAGACTGAAGAACATTCTTTCAAAAAAGAGTGTTGCCTTTACAGCTGAAGTTATTAGCTAGGGAAAGTGGAATCGCTCAGTAATTGAATAAAGAATAGCTATAAATATTTAGTAGTTTTATATTCTGATGCAACTCTGCATCAATCTATCTTAATAATAGGCCCATTAACCATTTAGGCCTGGATGTAGGGTTTGCACAAACCCTGAATTATTCATTTCACCATAAAACTGTGCCAATATCTCTGGAAGGTAAATCTGTTGGTGGTAAAGTTCCAGTAATGTACATTTATAGTAGTAGGAGAAAAAACAGCTGTGTATCTCTCTTGTGCTCTGGATCTGAGGAAAATGCTCAGTCTACTGAGAAAGTTCCAGTCTTCATAATGAAAATATGAAAAATGTTGCTACCCATAAAAGACATTTTCAGATTTCTCTTGATTGGATGTCATGGTCAAAGCAAGCATGTGGACTCCTGAGTTCCATTTTAAGATAAGGATACTCCTACAAAAGCAAGCACAAGCAATGAGTTTAAAAACAAAGTCAAATTGAATTCAAAGTGCTCTTACCTTTATCTGTATCTGACCAGAAAAGTTAATGGGGAAATACTAAAATGGACTTTTTGCCTTTGCTGTGGAATCTCTTTGCCTTTTTTCCTCACTGACATGGATAGATGTTTGTTCTGTGTTCAGATCTAAGACAATGTTTTATCATATATCATCTTTAATGCACAGTTTTGCTGGGTAGATATGCTGGGTGAATACCATTTTTCTCCCTCATTTGAAAGATGAAGTAAGATGACTTATTCCAAAAATCACAAAACTAGAAAGTGATGCTGCTGAGATCTACACTGACTCTATCCCCAGAGTCTATATTAAGTTACTCCTTATGTAGTTTCAGCTTTACAAAGAGTAAACATAAAAAGACCACAGGAAAAAAGGGGGCTAATTTGTGTCTTTGGGGATATGGTTCTTGTACAATTCCCCAAACACTATAGAGCATATAAACCCAAAACTTAATGGTTATATAACCATAAGAATAATTTTATATATATATCGGTCAAGAATTTGGAAGCATCTTGCCTGGCTGGTTTTGACTTGGGTCTCTCATGAGGTTTCAGTTTAATGGCCCCTAGGGCTTCAGCCATCTGAGTCCTTAACTGGGGCTCCAAGGTCTGCTTCCAAGGTGACTCACTCCAATGACTGCCAGATTGGTCCTGGCTATTTTAGCAGGAGGCCTCAGATTCTCTCCATGTGAGCCTCTCCAAAGGGCTGTTTGAGTATCCTTACAGTATGATGGCTGGCTTCCCCCAGAGCAAGCATTCTGTGAAACCA
This sequence comes from Glis glis, assembly GCA_004027185.1. Classification (NCBI taxonomy): domain Eukaryota; kingdom Metazoa; phylum Chordata; class Mammalia; order Rodentia; family Gliridae; genus Glis; species Glis glis. Next base: position 52,734 of record PVJS01001932.1, on the reverse strand, counting down.
AGAGGGGAACTGCACTTTCTTTTATAATCTCACCAAAGAAGTCATGCACTGTGACTTACACACATTCAACTGGTCACACAGGCCAAGACTATTTCAGTGTGGGAGGGGACTGCACAAGGGTGTGAACACCAAGTGGTCAGGATCCTTGGGGAGCATCTTGGAGGCTGGTCATCTCAGTTCTCCTGCTGTTCCTTCTGCAATAAGCAGACTACATACTGTCTGTGTCAGTGTTTCAGTTGTCCCTCTGGCTGTGCCAAGTTAGAAAGTCAGAATCTCACTGCAAAATGACCGAGCCTCAAGTATCATTAGCTGGTGGGGTACATGCCACTGAAAGCTGGTGAGCTAACAGGTGAGTTACAGCAGGTGAAAGAGCAATTCCTACCTTATTTGGAGTGGGCAGCTGCAGTAAACAACAGCAGTTGGAGAAAGATGCTTTTAGACAATGAAATATTTGGAGAGAAAAAAAAGTCAGTATGAAAAAGACAGTGGCGAGCAGAGTATGGAATGTGCCAAGTACAGATGAAAGAAGGAATACAATGACAGCTGAAAAACAGGGGAGAGGGCATGAAAGAAGGAAAGGCCAGTTTAAAAGGTCTTGAAGCAAATCCATCCAATACGAAAAGACCCAGGCACTGACAGTGAGTAGGTATGGAGGCTTTGCACCCAGAGCACCCCACACAGCACAAGGACAGATGATCAGAAAGAGGACACAGAAGCAGAACTGGATGGACACCCAACCCTGCAGGCAGGAGCAGAGTGAGCAACCTCTTGCTGAGGAGGGCTTGTCACCAAACTAACTCAAATCTTGACAGGGTATACTTTCAGAAAACTTTATTGCAAATGTATGTGTTGAAAATTCAAACAGTACAAAAATAATAAAAACAGGAAGTAAGATTTCACCACCCCCTAAAGATAACTACCTCTTAGAATTTCATATATGTTCTTTCAAACCTTTTCTCAAACTGTACAGCCACATACAGAAATATACAAGGTTGCCCTGTATATATTGTGTTGAACTTACTTTTTTGAACATAATAGTATAGCTTTGACATTTTTCCATACCAGTAGGTAACTATAGAAACATCCCATTCTTTTTAGGTTTCTTGGTACTCTGTCTTATGACTATTGAATGACTTATTCAACTGATCTCCTAATAAAGAACATTTGAATGATTTCCGGTTATTCTCCACTACAAATAACAGTTGAGGAAACATCTTTATACAAATATCCTTGCTTATCTGTGGAAGCATTTCTATGGAAAATTTCTAGAAGTGGGACTGCCGAATCAAAGAGTATGCACAATTAAATTTTTGATAGATGTTGCCTTGCTGGGAGGTTGTACCAATTCGTATGTATGTATTTAACATTAGATTCTATGGCTAATTTCCAAACAAACTCAACTATGATCTCACCCATAATGCAAATAAGTTATTTTCAAATAGTTCTGAACCTAGGATGTTATGAAAAATTCCATGCATTTGGAAAAAGTCATTACAGTGCAAGGCAAAATTGACATATTTTGCCTTGGCATTATACTTACCCAGGTATTTATGTCTGTGCTTCCATAGAGAGGGAAGTCAGGGCAATAAAAATCTTCTTTTTAACAAATAATGACTGGGAACAGCACTCCGGAGCATTATCTCATAAGCACTGAATTAAAAAAACACGGGTTGGAATGGGTTCCATATGTTGGCTGGTCCCTATCTTATATTAACACAAATAAGCCCTATTCTCCTTATTTGTGGGGCCAGGGTTACTTGATGAATAAAATGTTTGCGACTATCATATACAATTTCCCTTGAAGATTTTTAGAGCATTAATGTTTGCTTGTCCATTCATTCAATGCACAATTATAAGAACCTGAATGGATGAGACAGAGACACTATTTGGGTTTTTGATGATTGCCATTCTTACTGGAATTAGATGGAATCTCAGTGTAGCTTAATTTGCATTTCTCTGATTGCTAAACAGAAATAATAATAAATGCTGGTGAGGTTGTGGGGAAATAGGAACCCTACTACACTCTTGGTGGGATTGCACCATAGTATAGCCACTATGGAGATCAGTGTGGAGGGTTCTCAGAAGACTGGGAATGGAACTACCATACGACCCAGCAATAGCACTACTGGACATCTTCCATAAAGGAAATAAAATCAGAATTTTGTAATAATACTTGCATATCCATGTTCATAGCAGCACAATTTACAATAGCCAAATTATGGAACCAGCCTAGGTATCCATCAACAGATGAATGGATAACAAAACTTTGGTATATACACACAATGAAATTTTACTCCACCATGAAGAAGAACAAAATCTCACCTTTTGCAGATAAATTGATGGAACTCAAGAACATCATACTAAACAAGTATAGTCAGTCTCAAAAAACGAGTAGGTGTATGTTTTCTCTTATATATGGAAGCTAGAGAGATATTCAAAAATAAGGGCAACATCAGATAGATGAGCAGAGACTCCAGAAGAGTGACGGGGGGGGGGGATTAGGGATGGGAGACAAAGTCATAAAAAGTGTAATAGTAAAAATAATGCTATGAATGTATACAAAACTACCAATTCCAATATCAAAGACATGCATGGGGTGGGGGAGGGAGGGAGAGAGACCCAATGGGGAGAGCACCAAGAACTATGAGCATGCGTCTGTCTGACACTTTATACCCCAATATGATGTAAAATTACAATGCACCCAAAAAAAACCTATTTCGGAACTGTCCTAGGTGCTGAAAGTGATACAAGGATAACAGGACTCAGTCTACACACACACACACACACACACACACACACACACACACACACCCTTTTAATTAAGAAACCTTATTTTTAGAACAGTTTTAGGTTCACAGAAAAATTCAGTGGAGAGCATAAAGAATTCTTATATAATCCCTGTCTCCACACATGTGCAACTCCCCTCACTCTGGATATCTCACCCCACAGTGGTACATTGTCACAATCAATAAACCTATGCTGACACATTGTTGTTACCTGTATTAGCCCATTTTCTGTTATGATAAAATATACCTGAGCCTGACTAATGCTATAAAGTAATATGTTTATTAAAGCCCACAGTTCTGCAGGCCCAAGGGCATGGTACAAGCATTGACGTGGCTCTGGTGAAGTCCTCACAGCTAGTGGCATTGCAAGGACAGGAGTGTGTGAGAGACATAAGTTGCATGCTGTACAGAAAGAAAGACTGAGAAGGGGCTTTTTTATAACAACTTCTATCATAAGCTCTGACTCGGGAACCCACGAGAACTACCTGAATCTCTTCTAAGGGCAGTGCCCTCAGCAACCTAACCAACTCTCTCTAGGATCCAGCTCTGAAATCACCCTACTGGGACTGAGCTTCCAATACATGAACCCTGGAGGAACACAGCAAGCCATATATAAACGACATATAAACCATAGCATCAGCCAAAGCCCATAGTTGACTTTAGGGTTCACTCTGTGATCTAACAATGTAGCATCATACAGAATAGTTTCACTGCCCTAAAAGTCTTCTGTGTGCCACCAATTTATCCTTACTTTCCTCTAGAAACCACTGATATTTTACTCCCTCCATCATTTTTGCATTTCCCACATTATCATACAGTTGAAAGCATGTATATATAGCTTTTGCAGATTGGCTTTTTTCACTTAGTAATATGCATTTTTTCGGTACTGGGGATTGAACCCAGGGGTATTCTACCTCTGAGCTATACCCCCAGCCCTATATTTATTCTTTATTTTGAAACAGGGTCTCACTAAGTTGCAGAGGGTCTCACTAAGTAGCTGAGGCTGGCCACGAACCTGCAATCCTCCTATCTCAGCCTCCCAAGTAATGGGATTACAAGCATGCGCCACCACGCCCAGCTAGTAATATGCATTTAAGGTTCTTTCATGACTTTTCATAGCTTGATAGCTCATATATTTTAGTGTGGAGTTTATTTCATTGTCTGTATCTACTACATTTTATTTATCTGTTCACCTACTGAGGGTATCTTGGTTGCTTCCAAGTTTGGGTAATTAAGAATAAAGCTGCTATAAACATCTTTGTGCAGGTTTTTGTGTGGACATAAGTATTTGATTCATTTGGGTAAATACCAAGAAGTTTAACTGCTGGATCATATGGTAAGCATATTTTTAGTTTTGTAAGAAACTTACCAAGCTGTCTTCCAAAGTGGCTGCACCATGTTGCACTTCCACCAGCGATGAAATGAGAGTTCCTGCTGTCCCACATTCTCACCAGCACCTGATGTCATCAGTGCTTTAGACGGTGGCCATTCTACCAGGCATGCAGTGCAATCTCATTGTGGGTTCAGTCTGCGATTCCCTAATGATACATGATGTTGAGCATCTTTTCATATGCTTCCTTGGCACCTGCATATCTTCTTGGGTGATGTTTCTGTCGACTTCTTTAGTCCATTTTTAAATTTTTTTTGTTTTACTATTATTAGAATTTAAGAGTTCTTTGTAAATTTGTGTATTAGTCCTTCAGAAGACATTCATAATATCTTATGAATATTTTCCCCCAGTCTTTGGCTTGAGGAAATTGGAGTTGGATATTTCCCTTTCCCTACATGGAAGGCTGGAGCTGGCTAGAGACAGGTATTTTCCCTTTCCCTGGTAGATTAAGCTCTGATAAAACCCAGTAGGTTAGGTTCTATAATAGTTTCTCCTGAAGGCAAGCCTTGTTAAGAAGAACAGAATGTTCTGGCACATTTTTAAATGATTACTTTTCTCTTCCCCTTGCCAGAAGCATATGGGTATTTTTTGTTTTCTGATATTAACTCTGAGAACCTGGTGGATCTCCTGAAGGTAAAACTCATGAATGTGTGGGGGCCTTTCTTTGATAGTGTGTTCCTAGAATTTTTAACTCTCAAATTGTCCACACTGAGCTGCCAGAAATTCATTGAAAACACTTCAGATTTTCATCTCCCAGCACCAATTCCCATGGAGGTTTCCACTCTGGTAAGTGTGATTCTTGGTATTTACCTGTCTGTCTCTCCAGTCATGGGGGAATAGTTTACTCTATGACATTACTTTTCTGTCAGATCTAAGAAGAGTTGATTTTCCAGTTTGTTCAGTTTTTTGCTTGTTAAGATGAAGTGGCAACTTCTAAGATCCTTATATATCAGACCCCAAACTGGAAGTTTATATGGTCTTTAAAATATATTTTCTCAAAGCCAAAAGTGGAATAAATAAACATATCTTGCTAAACTTGTAATTATCTTTGGTTGGGTTATTTGAGGTGTTTTTAGTATTAAACTTTTTAAGTTCTTTATATATTCTAGATATTAGTACTCTGTCAGAGACATAGCTGGCAAAGATTTTCTCTCATTCTGTAGGTTTTCTCTCCAGACTCTTGATTATTTCCTTTGCTGCTCAAAAAAAAAAAAACCTTGTAATTATCTAGTGGAAATTTCAGGCTGGGGAAAGGATGGTAAAGCCGCAAGTAATGGTCTGGGGTTCTGACCCAAAATTTGCTCTGACCCTTTCACAAAAGCCCATACTGTGCATCGCCAAAGCTTCCAAAGGCTTAGTTTAGGTGTTAAGTAGAAATAAGACAGTATGGGGATCCAGCCTAACCCAGGGAAAGTTTTGGAAATTGCTTGCTAAACTCTAGTGATATAATTAAGAAGGAGTTAAGTATGTTACTATCATGGTTTCACCCACTTAAGATAGTATAGTGTGGCAGGGAATGCCAGCTAATAACCTTAAATTTATGCTCCCTCTTCTGTAGTGTGAATTTTACTAGGCAACTGTCCAACCATAGACTTATTTCCCAGCACCTCTTGTATCCAGGTGTGACCATATGACTGGTTCTCACCAGTGAAATGTGAAAAGTGATATGTACCATTTCCAGAATTCTCCACTAGCTGCAAGTAGAGACCAGAGAAGCCACAAGACAAAAAGGAAACTCAGGTGTCTGTATTACCATAAGTTAAAAAAGCTCAACTGTTGAGAAGGATTACACAAATCAGATTGTTATAATGTGAAGAAATAAACTCTTACTGTGGTAAGCTACTAAACATTTGAGATTTATTTTTTAGACTAGTTTTACTCTAATAGAGAGAGGACTAAATGCATGGAACAAGGGACAAGAGTCTACTCCCTATACTCTGCCAGGGTGAGCATGACGAGTCCAGGGAAGTAGAGTAAATGACCTACTCTCCAATTCCCTGGCTTCTCATCATACTTGATGTCTGTGGGTGGGGAGAGAGTAGGAAAGAGAAAATGTTGGATTCTTCCAAAGGCTGATCTGAGGAGAGGGGTTTTACATTCTTAAAATGGACCAGTAGCTAAGGCCAATGGATCAGGAGTTTTCAATGGTTAAATAAATAATAAATGAATTTTTGAAGATGTACATTTTATACAGTAAGGAATGTGAGTTTTTGCTTTTATTGAAGATAAAGAAATAATGTAATTGCATTTTATCTATATCATGAATTTTGTGGCAAGATGAACAGGAAGGCTCACCTCTCAGATCACCTCTCACCTCTCATGGCTCCTTGGAGTGTCAGGGAAGGCTGAGGAGAGGAGGGTATTTGGAGATTCCTTCTGAATATGCAGCATGGTTTTAACAGGACAGCTTTCATGTCTTCCAGTGAGGAAGTGGCCATTCTATACCTTTATAAACCACTTCACAACCTTTCAACTCACTTTCACAATACTTACCCCTTCTTATATTTGCTCATAACCCTGAGAAGTAAGCCTCCCTATTCAACTTACCACAAAATTCATGATATAGACATCATTCAGTTACATTATTTCCTTATCTTCAGTAAAAGCAAAAAACTCACATTCCTTTCTGTATCAAATGTACATATTCAAAATTTCATTTATTATTTAACCATGCTATTCAATTTAATTACTTTTTAAAATATACTTTTATTGGTGCATTGTAATTATACATCATAGTGAAGTTCCAAGTGATGCAAACATATATGTACAGAGCACTTGGTGTGTTTCCTTCTGCATACCACCCCACTGCACCCTCCCTGTACATGTTAGTGACATTGGTAGTGATACCTTCATATATGTACATAGCATCATTTGAACTGTTTGCTTCATCAAGCCTCCTTTATCCCCTCCTCATCTCCCTCTCCAATCCTCTTCCACTATTTTACTGGTATCACTCTTCATTTTTCTGAAGTCCCTTTTATTTTCTATTTTCTCTCTGGCTTCCACATATGAGAGAAAACATTTAACCCTTGACTTTCTGAGACTGGACGATTTCACTTAGCATAACATTCTCTAGTTCCATCCATTTTCCTGCAAATGATGTAATTTTATTCCTCTTTATGACTGAGTAAAATTCCACTGTGTATATATACCACATTTTCCTTACCCATTCATCTGCTGATGGACACCTAGGTTGGTTCCATAATTTGGATATTGTAAATTGTGCTGCTATAAACACGAATATGCATGTATTACTATAATATTCTGACTTTGATTCTTTTGAAAAGATACAAAGATGTGGTATTGATAGATTATGTGGTTCTATTCCTAGTCTTTTGAGGAGTACACTGATCTCCATAGTGTTTGTACTAATTTATAATCCAACCAATTTATAATCCTCACCAACATTTATTATTGATTGTACTCTTGATGATTGCCATTCTAACTGGAGTTAGATGGAATTTCAGTATAGTTTTGATTTTCATTTCCCTGATTGCTAATGATGTTGAACATATTTTCATATATTTATTGGCTATTTGTATATCTTCATTTGAGAAGTGCCTATTCAGTTCAATTGCCCTTTTTTGATTGAGTTATTTGGGTTTTTTTAGTGTTACGTTTGTTAAATTCTTTGTATATCTAGATATTAGTCCTCTATCAGAGAAATAGCTAACAAAGATTTTCTCTCATTCTGTAGACTCTCTCTTCAGATCTTGATTGTTTCCTTTGCTGCTCAGAGCTTTTTAATTTGATACACCAATCATGAATCCACTGAAAAAGAAATCCAGAAAACAATTCCATTCACAATTGAATTACTTTAAAGGCTTACTCTACATTTGCTTTTGGTTATAAATTCTTCTGACTTTCTATTTCCTCAATCAGATATAAAACAATGATGAATAGATGAATAGATACATAAATCAGATCAATTACCACATGGGGGTGGAAGTCTTTGGAGGACTCTGTCTAACTAATCTTGTCGTCATTTCCCTCCCTAAGCAGCAGCTGTGGTTCTTAAGTCAAGTAATAACAATAGTAAAATTCACAAGTCAATAGAAATGGATAGGGTAATATATTACAATAAAGACTCAACCCCTCATGTGATACCTCCCTGCCCAATGGACTTGAGCATCTGGAGGATCCCAGTTGTATCAAAAGACTTGAGAAGAGTTGGGCGGGCGTGGTGGCTCACGGCTATAATCCCAGTACTTGGGAGACTGAAACATGAGGATTGCAAGTTCAAGGACAGCCTCAGCAAGTAGTGTGACTCTCATCAATCTAGTGAGACCCTGTTTCAAAATTTAAAAAAAAATAAGGCTGGGGATATGGCTCAGAGGTAGAATGTCCCTGGGTTCGACCCCCAGTACCACAAAAAAAAAAAAGACTTGAAAAGAAAGGACAATAGCTAAGATTCTTGGAACCTGGTACCTTTCCCCCTAATCTCAGCACCATGATTCTGTTGTCCCACATTCTAAGCAAATAAAAGCTAAAGATCCCAACGAAGTAAGTTCAGTGGACAAATTAATATATGAGTGCCTACTATATGGCTAAAAGCTTTTGATGATTTATAATTTTTCATTCCATCCTGATGAGCTATGTAAATGCCGCTGTATCTATTTTTCAGATGAAAAAACAGACTCGGAAGAGTTGAACTACCTTGCCCAAGTTAATACATCTAATGAGAAGAAGCTCTAGAATTTAGATATCTTTTCAATCCCAAAGTCCATTCTTTCCAATATATCCAGTTTCAAAATCTTCAAACACATTTTAGAAAAGGAGTAAAATAAGGATCATGTAGGATATGGAACAATAAAATCACCAATATTTGACCATCTTTTGTCCTATAGAAATGGCGGTTGAGAAAGTTCAACCTAATAATCCTCATAAGCAACTCATGCACGTTGGCTACTCGAGCAAGTCTCCTTTGCTCACAAGCCTTCCTCCAAGCACCCACCCATTGGTGAGTGATTCCTGCTGGTCTCTAAGTCCTGGGTTTTACTAAGCTTGGCAGGGAATTCAGAAGTGTCCCTGGCTCCTGGAAATATAGCACTTCTGTCCACCAATAACCTAAAATGACAGCAAAATAGCTCAAATCCCTGTCTCAGTATTCGTGAAATCTGTGAAGGAGATCCACGTATATAATCTCTAGACAAACGCACTGCTTTCCCATTCCATATCAGCTATAAAGCCTCCCTCTTGACGCTTTTCTCTCCCTTTCCCTTCCCCTCTACTCCCCATTCCTTTATTTTATGGATTGACTTAGAGCCTTAGCAAGGATCTTCCCTCTTTAGTTGAGGGAAAATCGGGGGAATTGGGCTGGTGATTAGTGGACTCTCATTAGAGAGCTGGAAGGAGATGGATGGTTCGAACATTCCCGTGTTAATAATTTCTTCCCAATAACACAGATCTCTGGTTTGTTCATTGTTCATTTGTTTTTCACATATTTTTGTTTGGTTGGATTGGGTTTTTGTTGCAGTGTTGGGCATTTGAACCCACGGCCTTCTGCATGCTAGGCAAGCACGCTACCACTGAGCTACAACCCCAACCTGTTTTTCACATATATTCTTTTTCACCTACGTGGAGCCCCCAAAGACTGAAGAGTTTCTCTGAACAAGGACTTACTTTTAGTGGTGTATTTTCTACATTTTGGAAGACTGGTTGACTTCCAAAAGATGTTCCCCCAAAGATGTGCTCAATGTGTGTCCTTCTCTTGCCTGAAGCAGAGACCAGTTGAGCCCTGCTGTGATTCTATAGTGGCCCTCTGGCCTCCTCTTCTGTCGTGATGAATAGAGGAGATGCAATGTTAAAATGAGCCACAGGCTTAGAGAATAAAAAGAAGCACAGCCAAGTGACCAGACTTAAGAATGAAGAAAGTATTCCCAAAGCCACTGGCTCCCATCTTGCCTAAAGCGGGTACAACCCTTCCTCAGAAATAGCTCCTCCAAGGGGTAACCTACCAACTCTACATAAGAAGGTCTGGCCAGTAAGGACCAAAGCTTCACCATTCTGCAAGCTATCTTGTTTCTGTCAGGATGTACAAACTCCCTGGAAGGATGGTAGTTATTAACACTTGGTCATAATAATGCCTGCATTAGGAGTGAGCCTGCAGTTTTAGAAAGACTGCCATACACACAATTCCTTAATTCTCAAATAACCTGGGCCATAACCAGAGGCTTTTCCTGGTTGGTGTTCAGAGGAAACAATTTGAACTAATAGTCTCTCCTCCAGAATTTCTGACTGGCTACCTTTGGAAAACTTTTACCCCTTTTGTCTGAGTTACTAGGTGTTTTTTTTAAATTTGTTTTTTGAAACAATTGTATATTCACATGCAAGTGTGAGAAATAAAACAAAGAGATCCCTTCTACCCTTTACTCAATTTTCCCCAAGGGTGGCATCTTGCAAAACTGTAGCACAGGTCACAACCAAGATATTGACTTTGGTACATTCAAGTTATGAAACATTTCCATCATACAAGAATCCCTCAGTGTTGCACTTTTATAACCACCCCTACTTCCTTATCCCCATCCCCTCCTTAAGCCCCGGGAACCACTAATCTGTTTTTCATTTCTATAATTTTATCATTTCAATAAATTTATACGTGTGTATATATACAGAGAATCATTCAGTGAGTAAAGTTTTGTGTTTTTATATACTTTTTATTGCTGCATTGTAATTATACATCATACTGAGGTATAGAGTGATTGGAACACACATGCACACAGCACTCGGCGCATTTCCCTCCAGATCCCGCCCCCTCCCTCCCCTTCTTCGCACATGTCATTGAGATTAGTATTGATAATTTCATATATATACATAGCATTATTTAAACTGTTACTTCCTTTACATCTCTATATCCCCTCCTTCCTCCCTTAAACCCCCTCCATCTCTCCACTGGAGTCTCTGCTCCTTTATCTGAGGTCTCTTTTGTTTCCCAATTTCTACCTAGCTTCCACATATGAGGAAAACATAACTACTCGGTTCCTGAGACTGGCTAGTCTTGCTTAGCATAATATTCTCGAGTTCCATTCATTTTCCTGCAAATGACATAATTGTGTTCCTTATGGCTGAGTACAATTTCATTGTGCGTGTATATACCACAGTTTTGTGATCCATTCATCTGTTAATGGACACCTAGTGCTGACTTTTCACTCAGCCTAATTCTCTGGACATTCATCCAGCTGGTTGTGTGTGTTGATAATTGGTTTCTTTTTATTGCTGAGTAGCATTCCAAGGCACAGAGGTACCCATTTGTTTAATTATTCATTCACTAAAGGACTGAGCTTTAGCATTTCTAGCTTTAGGATACTACAAATAAGTCTGCTATAAACATTTGTATACAGGTGTTTGTATGAAGATGTCTTCTTTTTCTCAAATAAATGCCCTATTGCTGTGTTGTGTGGTTGTTGCATGATTAGTTCTTAAAGAAACTGCCAAACTGTTTTCCAGAGTAGTTGTAACATTTTATACCTACTAACGATTTCTGTGTTATCCAGTTTCTCCACAGCCTCATCAGCATTTGGTGTTGTCAGTATCTTTTATTTTAATGATTCTGGCAGATGTGTAGTGGTATCTCATTGAGGTTTTAATTTGCATTTTCTTAATGGCTAATAATGTTGAACATCTTTTCTTTTCATGTGCTTATTTGCCATCTGTACATCCCCCTGGGTGAAATGTTTTGTGTTGCTTGCCTATTTTCTAACTGATTTTTTTTTTCTGTTAAATGTCGAGAGTTTCTTACACACTTTAGAAAATATTCCTTTGGTGGGCATTTGACTTGCAAATATCTTCTCCCAATCTGTACCTTGTCTTTTCAGCCTTTTAACAGGACCTTTCACAGAACAAACTTTCGTTTAATTTAATGAAGTCCAATTTATCAACTTTTTGTATTATGGGTCATACTGTTCGTCTCAAGTCTAAAAATTTTTTGACTGACCCTGGATCCCTAATATTTTCTTCCACTTCCTTTTTTCTAAAAACTGTAAATTTTAGGTTTTGCATTTAAATCTGTGATCCAGGACAGAGAACATTTAGATAATAACTGTCCTGCTCCAGTATAACACCCTCACCCACATCAGCAAAAGTCCACTGGAGAGCCTAGACTTCAATCCTCACCAAGCCATAAAGAAGTACCCTAACACACCTGTCAGAGTGGTGTCAGAGGTGGCCAGTAGGGAGCTAGGGCCCTATCCTTGCCTGCCAGTGAGAAGCATCCTGTCCGCTCTTCTTCTCAGATGCACTGTGTCAGTGGAGACTCTCTGGGGAGCCTGTACTTCTACCCCTGCTGGGCAGTAAGGAGGCACTCCTCTTCCCCCACTCAGATGAGGTCTATTGGAGAGTCAGGACTTCCACCAGTGCTGGTGGTGACAAGGTCACCCACAGTGAAGCGTCAGCAGAGACTGTGTGGGGAGCTGGAACTCCTGTCCCACTCAACAATAATAAGACACTTCCTCAGGTGTTAACTGACACTGAGTGGGAAATACGAGCATTGACCTCCACCTGGCAATAATGAGACAATGCTCTCCTTTCCCTTGCCGACATAGTGTCAGATAAAACCAGTTAAAACAGGAGGTCTAAGTAAGATTCAGAGTCCCAAAGCATAGTCTGAAAATGTCCGGGTTTCAGTAGAAAATCATTTGTCACATCAAGAATCAGGAAGATCTCAAGCTGAATGAGAAAAGGACAATCAAAATGTGTCAACAAGATGACAGAAATGCTAGAATTATCTGTCCAAGATCTTGAAACAGTTATGATAACAATGTTCCAACAAGCAATCATGAATATGCTTGAAAAATAGAAAAATTCACCAAGAAAAAAATAGAAGAAGCAAATTAATTTTGAACTGAAAAATACAATAACAAATAGAAAGCTCATTGGGTGAATTCAACAGCAGAATAGAGATGGAAAACAAAAGAATGTGTTAGTTATGAGGCTTAAACAGGAGGATCACAGGTTCAAGGCCAGCCTCAGCAACTTAGTGAGACCCTGTTTCAAAAATAAAAAATAAGCAGGATGTGGTGGTGCACACCTGTAATCCCAGTACTTGGGGGACTGAGACAGGAGGATCACAGGTTCGAGGCCAGCCTGAATAATTTAGCGAGACCCTCAGCAACTTAGCAAGACCCTGTTTCAAAATAAAAAATAAAAAGGGTTGAGGGCATAGCTCAGAGGTAGAATAACCCTGGGTCCAATGCCCAGTGCAAAAATAAATAAAATAAAACAAAATAAAAATAGGGCTGGCAGTGTGGCTTGGAGGTAGAACACCCCTGGATTCGGTCCCCAGTACCACAAGAAAGAAGAAAGAAAAGAAAAAATAAAGGAAGGGAATCAATCTATGAACTAGATGATAGGACAATCAAAATTACCAAATCTAAACATTTGGGAAGAAATGTTTAGATCGAAAAAACTGAATAGATTCAAACTTCAAGCTTGCAGGAGCAGAAGTACTGAAATGTAAGTGATTTTGAGTATAAGAGGATGTGGCCCCTGTAAGGGCGGTGGGTCTGGACTGAAGAAGATGTGGTGACTAGAGGAATGGAAGGGAGCTTCGATTTCCCATCTGCTCAGTTCTCCTCACTGTCTGGCCAAACAAATTGATCTATTAGCTTGGCCTCTCTTACTCCAGGGGACAAGGTAAAAGAATTAATGAAAGATGAGTCAACAAAGCAAAAGAGAATAAACCATAATGCCTTTCATCTCAAATATAGCATCTGAGTGTGACAAGATCAAGTCCACCAGGAAGAAAAAATCTATTGGTGTTCAGAAAAGCATGTCTCCCTTTTGTGTCCAACCTTTTAAAAATCCTCTCATGGTCACCACTTCTGTAGGAAACACACAGATTTGATGTACACCACTTTCACCAAACCTCCTTAACCACTTTCACTGTGTGACATCCAGAGTCGCTTGTAAGGCTAAAAGCATGAATTATTGAAGACAGACAAAGGTGCTATCTAATCTACTTTCTCCAAAAGAAAGTCACACATCATAAAATGCCAGAATACCATGAAACAAAGACACATCAAATGAATAAAATCTCCCCTCCGCCAGCACAGCACTGAAGTGACTCTCCGGTCAACACCTCTGGCCCTGAGCTCTCATGGAAACTTCAGGATGGGTGTTATTAACACTGACAGGGAGTCTAAGTAATTTTTTTCCTTAACAGAAACAAGAGTTCTTTCTAAAAGAAATTACGGCAACCCCCTTTATTAGACATTTAAGAGAGATCATGTTCTATAAAGGGATGGGTAAGATTTACCGTATTCTTCTGCTCTAAAAAACTTCCTTTCCAAAATGGTGGTGTTAGCAAAACTCCCTGGGCGGAACATTTTCTTCGCAACTCTAATTATAAATCTGAAATGCAGGCAAAATGAAAACGAAAAAGATTCTGGAGGAGCCACGTGATTGTGTCACAAGTTAGCACAATGTGATTCCCTTCCTTGCCTCTCATTTTCAAGTGTTCATTGAGCAAGGAGGAAGAGTGCATGTTTCACACAGATTGCCACACACAAGCAGACCTGGACTAAGGAAAATTGTGAGAGAAAAAATTTGTTCTTGAGTTCCTCTGTATCTTCCTTGCTCCCCTCTGCACCAGCAACATTGCCTATTTATACAGTGCCCCATTAACCTCTTATCCACCCCTGCCCAGCTTCTCACAACCTCTGACTGACTCCTACTAGGCAGAAATACCAGATAATCGTCTAGATGTTTTTATACTTTTATTGGTGCATTATAATTATACATCGTACTGAGGTACATAGCAATAGGAATGTACCTGCACACAACACTTGGTGCATTTTTAAAGTATCACTCACTCCTCTGCCCTATGAAAGTTTCCACTATCTCTCCCCCACTCCAAGGCTCTGTGGTCAGTTAGCCAGCTCATTGGGAAATACCAGATAAATGTGTTCTATTAAGCTGAAACAAGCTTAATGTGTTGCCTCTCCCAGGGGATGTGTACATTAATAGACTGCAGGTGCCTTATCTACCAGAGACAAACTCCTGAGGAAGGAATTTCAGATGGGGGCAGGACAACATGAGAGGCAGCTCTCAACTCATACTTAAAAGGCAACCACCTGGTCTTCTCATGCCTTGAGACTATGAAGAAAGGAAGAAAAATGGACCCAAAATGGTTAATCCTTCAAGGAAATTCTGGAGTGGTAATTTGGGGAAAAATTTTTAAGACTGATGAAAATTCAGAAAAAATATTTGTGTGATTTTTTTCACACAAATATTTTATATTAAAATATCAAAATCATGGATAACATTACAGCTGAAAGGAACCCTAACAATCAACTGTTTTACCTCCCTCATTTCACAAAGAAAGAAAACGAAAGATGGCTGTGGTGGTGTATATCTGTAATCCCAGTACTTGGGAGGCTGAGACAAGAGGAATGCAGACTCGAGACCAGCCTCAGCAACTTAGTGAGATATTTCAAAATAAAAAATAAAATAGAGCTGGGGAGCCCCTGGGAATGCAGGAAAGGAGGGAGGAAGGGAGAGAGGGAAGAAAGGAAGGAAGGAAGGAAGGAAGGAAGGAAGGAAGGAAGGTTGCTCAAGATTACACAGTGAATTCATGTCAGAACCAGGGTCAGAGTTCAAGTCTTGATTTCCAGGCCAGTGCTCCTTCTAGTAGACCTCACTGTTACTGTCCAATTTCATGGATGGTCACTTGAGAAAAAGAGCTTTCCAATGCTTTTATCCATACATCATATGTCATGATACTTGAATTCTGAATTTTTTACTTTGATTCATCCCCTTCTATTTATAGAGTGAAAAGAGAAACTCTAATCAATGTCAACAAAATTGGTGTTTGCCAAAGATGGAAATAAAAGGAAGGAATGTCAATCTCAGTACCCTGTATGGGGAAGAGGGAAAGCCCACCAAGTGCTGTGTGCATGATGTCACTATCACTATGAGCAACATTATGATGTGAGACTATAATGCACCCATAAAAGTATAAACATAAATAAATAAATATAAGGTGTCAAAAAAATTTTAACAAAAAGAAATAACAGGAAGGACACATGGCTAGGTAGATTCTCTAAAAGGCATGCACAGATGTCTTGGCCAGCTGGCTTGGTGATTTCAATTTGGACAATATCCCATTAAAAATGAGAACTTATAATGCAAGTCACATACAAATGAAATTAGTCCTTTCCACATAGCTGGGAAGAAAAACAACCCACTGCAACAAAAACAACAGAGATGGGTAACTCCCCATCCTCGCCTTTGAGCATTATATCATGTCATCCTACCCCTGAGAGTTCCAGTTTCTGGAGAGCGGTGGCTTCTCTGATCACTGGTTGCCAATTATCTCACAGCTGCTTCTCTATCAAAGAAAACACCCCAAACCCTGCTTCGGCTTTATATTATACAAAACACAAAGCACAATCCAATAGAAGACCAAAGCTGCCCCAAGGAAATAGTTCAAACTTGGGATAACACAGTCAGCATTAATTCTCCCAATCCTTCTGTGAGGAAAAAACTCTTTTTGCACTGTATGAGAGCTAAACTACTATCTGCAGTGTGGACTTAAGTAATACGGGAAGAGCAAAATCCCCAGATCTATTTATTCACTCTCAGCAACCGCCTGTGTTGTTATAGGAGTTCTCGTTTTTTCTCTGGTCTATCTTGCCGCCTTGCTGACTTTGTTAGAACCTTCATATCTTCTATGGAAACGAGTCTCCTTATAACTCCTCCCCCAGTTTCCCATTAATTTGAAAATAAAAACTATAATGTCAAGTTTATAGAATTCAGTGGGTTTGTTAGTTTGGGGGTGTGTTCATTTTAACCAAAGCTTTCCATGTTTTTATAATGAGACTCTCTCTATTTCTTGTTCTCTGATGAGTTCCTTCACCTCTTTATTCCCTCTAAAAACAGGTCTGCTTGAAATCACAACCTATAGATAATATGACCAAATGTTCCAATTACACTATCAGGAACTTTATTTTTTTAGTCATTTTTTTTTTTTTTGGCTGTACTGGGGATTGAACCCAGGGACATTCTACCTCCGGGCTACACCCTCAGCCCTATTTTTTATTCTTTATTTTGAAACAGGGTCTCACTAAGTTGCAGAGGGCCTCACTAAGTAGCTGAGGCTGGCCACAAACCTAGATCCTCCTGTCTCTGCCTCCCAAGTACTGGGATTACAAGCATGCGCCACCACACCAGGCTTTTTTCAGTCATCTTGACATCTTTACATGCACAAATACACAGGTAGGATGGCCATATATTTATCCATACAACGAAATCTGTTGAGCATCTGGGGTGCTATCAGTAATTCAGCAGGACAACCAGCATGCACTGGAAGTGTTCTGGGTGAATTAGAACATTTGGTCCTACAATCGATAGACAGATCATGATTTGAAGCTGACCTCTGTGTGCGGACCCAAGAGAAGCTTTGCACGGCTTGTGTAACACATAGTCCATCCTCTCTTTTCTGTGACTTGAAACACAGCTACCATGGAAAAATAACATTCCTCCATTTCCCTGCTGAAATCAACATCAGAAGGCTAGTGAGGTAAAGTTTCCTCTTATTTTCTCATGGGGTTTAGCGCAGCAAGTTTGCTATCTCATTCAAAGACTCCACAAATGACTGGGCTGCACATTACTTACAACACAAATTTCTGAAGTATATATACTGCTGCGTGGTGACTAAAGTAAGTCACTTGGTCTCCTTATATAATCAGTGAGGGCTTTGTCTCTTGGATATTCTTCTCTTATTGAAAGTAAGAGAACAATGCTGATACCAGTCAGTCGATCGGCTAAGTCAGCCAAGAGGGCTTGGCAGAAGCATCCTTTCTGCTCTGGCACACGGCCATTTGTTTGTGAAGGGTCACCGGTCACATCCTATTGAAATCAATGCAGATGGCTTAGCCCAAATATTGACAAAATGAAACAGAACCAAATGGCAAAAAATAACTAGGAGATTTGGGCATAAATAATCAATACTCTGTTAAAAGCTTCCTTTTAAGCTGCATTAAGTACAAAGAATAAAATGAATCAGGAAGAAATTGCACCAATTATCTGTCATTGAGTGTACCTGGAGCAAGAAATGAAGTCTTGGCATGCAAATATAATTAAAATATCTTAACAATCTGAGCACAATAGACTTGTTTAAGGAATATGATACTTTGTCCTAGTCGCCAAGGATTTGCCCTCAGACTTCGTTTATATCATATATATATATATATATATATATATATATATATATATATATTTGGTACCAGGGGTTGAACCCAGAGGCATTCTACCTCTAAGATACATCCCCAGCCCTTTTTATTTTTTATTTTGAAACAAGGTCTCCCTAAGTTGATAATGGCCTCACTAAGTCACTGAGCTGAGGCTGGCCACGATCCCCCTGCGATCCCCCACGTCTCAACCTCCTAAGAACTGGGATTACAAGGGTGCACCACCACGCCAGGCTTATATATTTTTTAAAAAATTTCTACAAATTCAAGCCGGGCGTGGTGGCGCACGCTTGTAATCCCAGTACTTTGGGAGGTGGAGACCGGAGGATCCGGGTTCACGGCCGACCTCAGCGCGCATGCGCGTGCGCGCAGGATCACTCTATCTCTCTCTCTCCTCTCTCCTCTCTCTCTCTCTCTCTCTCTCTCTCTCTCTCTCTCTCTACATAGTGAGGCCCTTCGTGAGACCCGGTTTCAAAAATAAAGCATAAAAAAAAAAATAGGGCCGGGGGTGTAGCGCGGAGGTAGAACACCCCTGCGTTCAATCCCCGGTACCGCAAAAAAAAAAAAAAAAAAAAAAATTCTACAAATTCAAACCAAATCCTAATATTGCATGAATGATGAAAAGTCACTGATTTGTTCTGACAATGAACTAGAAAACAATGAATTTAATAGGTGAATTTAATACCTTCATGCCCAAGTTCAAAGTGAGCTGGGCTCTACACTGTGAGGCTTTGAGTTGTCCTTCTTAGCCCATTCCCAAGGAGGCTTAAAATGAAAGGATTCCCAAGACACGGACATTACTATTATATCCGTCTCTTACCAGGTGGCACAAGGAGCCTTTTCTTTGGTTAAACATGCCAACTCTGCACAGAACATGAACCAGCTCCTCCCAGGATCTTTGTGACTCCCTAAACACTGCAAACAGATCTCAAGCAACCAGGACACTCTCTAGCACAGCAGCAAAGACACCAGTTTTATGCTCTCAATTTTCTTTGGGGTCCATAATCTTCCAGATGGGCTCTCCCCAGGGTTAGGCTTCACTCCATAGATTTTACTAGAGAACCAGAAGAAAGGTTGCTAAACCTTCCCCCAACTCCTGCCTCTGCCAAGCAGCAAAGGGAAAGATGGTAGCAAGTACAGGCCAGCCTCCAGCTCTGAAGGAGAGTGGGTGGGGGGCTGTCCCCCATCCTCTCCCTCACGTACTGCAAAGTCGCATTGGCCT
This sequence comes from Glis glis, assembly GCA_004027185.1. NCBI lineage: Eukaryota > Metazoa > Chordata > Mammalia > Rodentia > Gliridae > Glis > Glis glis. The sequence goes on along the minus strand of PVJS01001932.1, from coordinate 33,150 downwards.
CCTATCTGTTCCTCAAACACTACACTCATTCCCACCTGTGACCTTTGGGATGCTCTGCCCCCAGACCTTCTTGGGACTGGTTCTTCTGATCATTTGAGTCTCAGCTCACAGGGCACCTCCTCAAGGAAGACTTCTCTGCTCACCAATTTAAATGAGCGTTCCCACATCTTGGGTCAGGTTCCCCAGAAGCAAACCCTGAGACGAGGATTCATGCACAGTGATTTATGAAGGACGCATGGCCTCAGCCCAATCCCACAAGGCTCTGGGGCTTGAATGAGACCCAAGAATGTGCCAGGGCTCAAAGCAAAGGAACCAGGCTTTCATCCTCCTGCACCAATCAGTCACTGAGTGGGGCTGATGGGAAGAGGGAAATGTGGACATAAATCTCCAGGCATTCCCCACTCTCTACACTTTCCTAAGAAGTGGCTCCTACAGCACAAAGAAAGTCCCTGAAAAGAGTCACAGGTGCAGCTGTTGAGCACAAATGCACTCAGAAGCAGAGGAATCATACACAGACCCTATGAATACACCAACAGCGTCCACTACCTTCCAACCTCATCATTCTCAAATAGGCATGCTGGCTTGCTTTTCATGAGTTCACTTAACTGCTCTCTGAGATTATCTTGTTGATAAACCATGTATTGTCAATCTTCCCAACAGAATAAAGTCTCCATGGGAGCAAAGATTCATCTGTCTTGTTCACTACCTGTTCCCAGGGGTAGAACCAGTGCCTGGTACCAAGAGATTCTGAGTAAATACTTGTTGAATGGATGGATGGATGGATGGATGGATGGATGAAGCAGGATGGTATGCCATATAACAGCATAGGACCCATAAAAAAGGACTAACCCTTGGACTATGTCCTGGAAGGCAGAGGGTAAATGTGATAGTGATATAAGCCCAAAATCTGAGGTCAATAAACTTGGCTTTAGGAGCCAGGAACTTAGGCAAGTCAAGTAATTAGCCCCAGTTTTATCTTTTGCATAATAAAGGGAAATACATAGATACTGAACTATAAGGATCTTCATTACACTGTTGTTTATTATGGTTAATCATTGCAGAGAACTTGAGCATTCAACTCTAAGAGATTAATTATATCCACACAATGAAATATAGAAAGCATAGAAGTAATGTTGCAAAAATACTATTGTCTAATACTAATGTCTAATACTAATACTAATGTCTAAATGACATGAAAAGATTCCAAAATATAATCTTAAATGAAAAAAATTGAATTGCAAGATAGTACATGCCGTATAACCCTATTTTAATGTATTTTATATGTGTATACTTGTATCTGTATGCACAAAAAAATTAGAAAAATACATACTAAGATATTTATAGTGGTTATCTCTGGGTAGAGCGATTATGAATTATTTTCACTTTTTCCTTTTATGTTTCCATGTTTTTAAACTTATTTTTGCGGTACCGGGGATTGAACGCAGGGGCGTTCTACCTCTGCGCTACGCCCCCGGCCCTATTTTTTTATACTTTATTTTGAAACCAGGTCTCACGAAGTTGCGGAGGACCTCACTAAGGAGAGTGAGAGAGAGACAGGGAGAGAGAGAGCAAGAGAGCTGAGGCTGGCCGCGAACCCGGATCCTCCGGTCTCCGCCTCCTAAAGTACTGGGATTACAAGTGTGCGCCACCACGCCCGGCTAAACTTTTTAAAGTAGATCTTAAGGGGAAAATTGGTTATTTTTAAATTACTTTTTACAATATCAAGATAATCTCCGTGGACTATTGCACCATTGTTTTCTGATGAAAATGATTTGTGATGTGGTGAAAAGAGCATGAGACAGGCTCTGGATCGCCCTCTACGCACCCCTTTTGCCCCCCATTAACTGACTTGTGGGGAAGGGAAAGGAGAGAGTGAACAGTAGTTAGTAAACTTTGAAACATTAATCCCTCAGAGTTTAATTTCCTCATCTGTAAGATAAGCAAGCATACTAGAAATCTCCAAGAACCCCTCCAAGAGGATGAAAATGTATATTTCATAAAAAGCAAGCCACATGCATGCTATGTCTCATGTACAGGAAGTTAGCCCACACCAAAAGGCCCATAGTTTATTATCTTGCATAGAGAAATAACTGGATCTCTGGATTTGAAAATATGAACATCCAGGCCTAGTTTGTTACAGTGAGTACATGGCAAGATCTCCTTGGCCAGAGGACGGCATAGAATCAAATAATCTAAGCAGCTGACACTTGCTTTACACAACTGTAAGAGTGCTTGTTCCCCACTGAAGCCAGATCCTCCTGAAAGCTCCCTCATGAACCACCAAGAGCAAAGCTTTCTCTCTTACTTGATGGTATTTGTGAGATCGACAGAGAGGGTAGATGTAGGAAGTCTGAGGCTGATCATTCATTACTCTCTCTTTTCCTCTGATTCTAAACCAAGTAAGAAAAAGAATAATGGTGGAAGATCAGCACACCAGTTTTATTCCTGGTAAATGATGGAGAGCCAGGTCTGGATCTGAAGTATAGTTGGACTTTGAATACTTTTCCTATGACTGGATTACCAGCCCCAAATTGCAACAGATACTGCCTCCCAGGTGGGCACACTACAGGTTGAAGCAACAGGGATGCTTCAGGAAGAAAAAAAGGAAGCTGAGGCCCTGGGTTCACACTCATTCCCAGGTCTCAACAATCATAACCCTCCTCTCTCAGGGAGGAGTGAGTGAGGTGTGGAGTGGAGGGTAGAAGGTGCCTTCCCATGACTTGTCCTTCTTGGAGTCAGATGTTCCTTCCTGAAATAGGATGTAACTCCCTGAGGATGTCTCTATTTTGTTCTCAGCTGAACCCTGAGTCCCTGGGTTTTAATAAATATTCACTGAAGAGTAAGAATAAAAGAAATAGGGATTTTCCCTAACAATAAGAGGTCCTTTGGAATTATTTCTACAGCTCAGCTAGCTACCTATCTGTCCAAGGGAAAGTACCAGATATAAAGAGCTGCACTGTCTGATCCTTATTGAAGGATGTCTTTGTGCCTTAGGGATCACAGGTTTGAGGCCAGCCTCAGCAACTTAGTGAGACCCTCAGCAACTTAGTGAGACCCTGTTTCAAAATAAAGAATAAAAAGGGCTGGGGTGTAGTTCAGAGGTAGAGCACCCCTGGGTTCAATCCCCAGTTCCAAAAGGGGGGGAGGGTAGTCAAGGCACTCAAGACATTCTAGGGAGTCTTGAGGACATTGTAGAGAGGCTCATGGAATCCCAAGTCATTAAATTGGGTCTCTTTCAGAATCAGGCAAAAGTTGACCTGGGAGACCAGAAGAGAAAAGGACACCACCCCTGAGGACCTTGGTTCTTCTATGTTTCCCTAGGGTCATGTAAAGCCACCCTTCCTCCTTCCATATCCCTAAGTAACATTTGAGAAAACAAACAGCAGAGCAAGGGATGTAATAGAAGGGATATGTGTTAGTCATCTTTGTGTCACTATAACAAAACTTGACACGATTAACTTATAAAGAGAAAAGTCTTGTTTTGGCTCACAGTTCTGAGGCTTACAGTCTACAATTAGTTGGCCCCTCCATGGAGACTATCTGAAAAATTGGGCATTTTTATCCAATAGAGACTCAATACGATCTAAGAGAGCTATTTAATTTATGGGATTGGATGACCTTGGAATTGGATTGGACGGTTAAATAATTTTCCTCTGAGTGTTGGGGGTTGGGCAGAAGGCCAGACTTCTTAGAGATGAAATAAAGATATTACATTTTTCTCTAAAGATCCAACTTACAAAAGGAGTTATATTTGCAACCATCCTATAAACATATGAAGTGCTTAGCAACACACCTGCTCTATAGAAGGGGATCAAGAAATGGTAACTAAGCCGGGCTTGTAATCCTAGTACTTGGCAAGCTGGGACAGGAGGATCACAGGTTCAAGGACAGCCTCAGCAATTTAGTGAGGCTCTCAGCAACCTAGTGAGACCCTGTTTCCAAACAAGAAATAAAATTGGTCTGGAAGTATAGCTCAGAGGTAGAATGCCTCTGGGTTCAATTCCCAGTACCACAAAAAAAAGGAAAGAAAGAAATGGTAACTAGATTAAATAGGTTAAAGGAAGGGCTGAGAAAAGACCACTGCATGGCAACTAGAAAGTAATCTTTGGTCAGAGAGCAGTTTTAGTAGAATAATAGGAATAGAATGTAGCTACAGAGTATGTTCAACCTGTGAAAGCCATCATACTCCAACATCCTGCCATGGGCAGTACTCGTTTTATTAGATGCAGGAAGGGGTGTGAATAGAATAGAAAATGAAGTCCACTGATACTCTTGGGTCAGGGCTCAGTATTATCATCCACTGAGTCAAAGTTTCCCTTGAGGGAGTCTAAATCCCATTTCTGAAAATTAGCTCCAAAGCAATTCTCTTGATAAGAATGGATTTTTTGCTAAGTGTAAGATGGCAATAAGTATAAAAAGCATTGCACACTCCAAAGCTGTAGCCGTGAACTTCCCCTTTAAAAACAATCATAAGAGAAATGTGTTTATTTTGTACATCCTGATTTTTTTGTTTTAAAGTGGAGGTTTCTAACACCTACAGACTGGAGGAGACTCTTTTTCTTCTCAAAGCATTTTGACTCTCTGATCTCAGAAAAAGTTTGTGGTTCACTCATGCTCCCAGACACAAAGATTTCCTAATGACCAGTACAAAGTTACACTTTTTTCCCTGGGCAAAATATATCATTCAGAAAGAAGCAACTTAGAGGAGGAAAGATTTGTTTTGGCTCACAGTTTCAGAGGTTCAGTCCATGGTTGGTTGGCTCCAAGGCAGAACATCATGGTGGAAGCCCAGTGGAGGAAGGCTGCTCAGCTCATGGCAGCTGGGAAGCAGAGAGAAAGCTGAAAGGGCCAGGGATAGGCATAGCCCCCAACGCCGCACCCCAGCAACCTACTTTCTCCAGCCATATCCCAGCTGCCTATCGTTTTCGTCATCTTCCAGTAAATCTATTCAAGTTATTGATGCATCAAATGTATTCATCCTCTGACATTGTCAGAGTCCTCATAATCCAATCTTTTCACCTCTGAACATTGCTGCCCTGCCTAGCACTGAGCTTTGGGGGACATTCCAGAACCATACCATAACAGGGTTTTAATGGGGGTAATGGAAATGTTTTGAAACTCAGCGGAGACAGTGGTTGCACAATACTATGTTTAGTGTGGACTAAATGTCACCTAATTTTATTTTAGGTGTATTTCACCTCAACATTTAAAAGAATGTTCAAGCCGGGCGTGGTGGCACACGCTTGTAATCCCAGTACTTTGGGAGGTGGAGACCGGAGGATCTGGGTTCGCGGGCAGCCTCAGCTCTCTCTCTCTCTCTCTCTCTCTCTCTCTCTACTTAGTGAGGCCCTCCGCAACTTCATGAGACCCGGTTTCAAAATAAAGTATAAAAAATAGGGCCGGGGGTGTAGCGCAGAGGTAGAACACCTCTGGGTTCAATCCCCAGTGCCACAAATAAACAAATAAATAAATAAAATAAAAGAATGTTCAAAACCATTAAAAAGGAACCCAGTCAGGCACAGTGGTGCATGCCTGTAATCCCAGTACTTGGGAGGTTGAGACAGGAGGATGACAGGTTCAAGGATAGCCTTAGCAACCTAACTAGACCCTCCATGACTTAATGAGACCCTGTTTCAAAATTTAAAAAAAAACAAATGAATAAAAAGGGATGTGGGTGCAGCTCAGAGGTTAGAATGCCCCTGAGTTCAATCTCCAGTACTAAATTTAATTAATTAATTAAATTAAAAGTTACCCAGAGTGAGAATATATGGTCTGTAAACTCATGAGATTTTATATCCCCTACAGGAGCTAGCAAAGTGCCTGGTATATAGGTACTACATACTATCTGTAGAATGAATGGGTGGATGTGTTTCCAGTGCTCTATAAAGTATTTTGTGGCAGGCAGCTACTAACCCTGCCCTGTCCCCCAAGGGCAGCAGCCATTTCTGCATTTGACCTGGTGATGACTCCACTGAGAAGATGCAAAGCATTCATGGACGGGAAAAATCTTTTCCTATGCCCCAGTACTTTGAGATTTAGTAAAGAATCTGTGCCATTCTTTTTTGCAACTTAAAACTGCACATTTTTCTATCCTGGCTAGAGAGATGCTACCAACTGAAATATCCTGCCTCAAGAGTGGGTGATGTCAGCATCTCATTATCAAAAGTAACCTCCTGCAAAGCTTTCACGTTATTGCAGAACATTCCAGTCTAATGTTGAGCCCCTTAAAATGCAGGGTGATGGATGAATGGATTACAAAATTATGGGATATACACACTATGGAATTCTACTCAGTAATAAAGAAGAACAAAATAATGTCATTTGTAGGAAAATGGATGGACCTGGAGAACATTATGTTAAGTGAGATTAGCCAGTCACAGAAAGTGAAGGGCCATATGTTTTCTCTCATATGCAGAAGCTAAGCAGTAATTAGGATACCAGAGGGACTCCAGATAATGGAGGAGAAACTCTAGTGGAGCCAGGGAGGTGGTCTAGGGGAAGGGGAGGGGAGAGGGAGGATCAGTGAAGGAATCACTTCCATACACATTATGTACATATGTGAAATTACCAATGTCAATCTCAATATCCTTTATGGGGAGGGGGTAGTGGGGAGGAAATTGGGGAAAACCCACCAAGTGCTGTGTGCATGTGTGTCATTGTCACTGTGAACTACATTATGATGTGAGACTATAATGCACCAATAAAAGTATAAAATAAAAGTATAAAATACAAGGGAGTATAAAAGTATAAAATGCAAGGGAGAAATAACTCAGTGGTACTACAAGGTGGATAAATCACTCAAACCACAAGATAAAGTTGAGTTTCCTAAAAGAAGTTGAATCTTATTCCCAGGCCTGATTCTGGGCTGAATTTATTTTGCCACTCATTCATTATCTCAAGTCCTCAAGTCTCTTTCATGACACTCTTGCTTTCCTTGTTGCCCAACCTGACTATAGGAGAGATAATTTCAGAAGACTTTTTGAGTTTTAAATATTTTATAACAGCTGTGGCATCATTCCCAAGACATATATGGAAAAATGTAGTGGAGTTTTTGTCTTTTGTCTTAGTGAGATGGCATTTGCAGAATTTCAATACAAGTTTATCAATAACAAGTAACACCACTAAGTTTCCCAAAGCCAAGTATGCATTGGAAGAAGAGTTTTAATGAGAAACATACTCTGGAGCTAACTGTAACTGTGCTCTTAGAAGCCACTGCTTACGTGGCCTAGAAGCCCCTTGTGCTTGATAACATGGTGTCCAGGTCACCCCTGATTGCTATGTTAAAAATGTAGGTAGGATTTTTACAATTTACCAAGAAATTTCACATACCTTTCTAATTTGATCATTCCAATTATCAATGAGATATATGGGACAGATACTGTTATCGCTATTTTAAAATTTTAGAAGCTGAGATATAAGAGCTTTAGAAGTTGGTGCAAGTCACAGACCAGGCTTGAATCCAGTTTTTTGTGACACTGTGTGTTCCCCACCCCATCCCCCCACAAACATCAGTAAATCACCAAAATAATTAGTTTTGCTGAAGAAATTTGACTTGTGCTATTTTGTTGTTGTTGTTGTTGTTGTTGTTGTTGTTGTTGTTGTTTTACTTGCACAGAGATTGCTCTGCCCTCAGTTTCCAGGCAGCCCCCAACAATTTTTTCACAGAATTGACAAAACTAAAGACACCATGGGTCTGAATGAAGTCCCCCCTCCAAGTTACCCACAGCTGTTGTTTACTGCAAAGAGCAGAGGGATTCTTATCCTGTTCCTGTTGCAATTTGCAATTTTCCTGCCATTCCCATCTTCTTTTCATTAAGTACCTTCTTCCCATGCACAAGCTTTCACCCTTTCCAAAAAGAGAGAGGCTCGACATCGTTTGCTGTGATGTCTGTGATTTTTCTAGCTCATGGATTTCCTTTCCTTCTCCCCTCTGGTTAATTGTTTCACCACATGGTGCTCTCACCTGGCAAAGGGCAATGCATGTTTTGGCAAGTTTCCTTGCACAGCATCTTTCTCACCTGCCCTGGGTTACTGCAGACTGCCTGAATGGGGTAGGACTCTTCTCTAACCTGCTACTTGCCCATCTCCTCATCTTTACACACTCCCTCAGCACATACCAGAAATGTACTTCCCCAGACCCAATATCTATGTGGATCACAGACAGACCCAGCTGAACTTCATCTCTAACACTCTTTGATTCAGTTAATAGCCAATGTTGCTTTTAATTTTAAATCTTGGGAAAGTGCCAACTTTGTTTGGTAAAGAAAATATCCCAATAGCCACTCCTCTCACGGAGTCATTCTGTATCAACTCCTTCCTTTCTCCTTCTGGGTCTTCCTTCCCTGATGGGAGGGTGTTTCGGTCAGCATTCTCACTGAATGCTGTGATCCAAAATACCTGATGACCACAACTTAGAGGAAGGAAGATGTATTTGCTCATAGTTCTGGAGATTTCAGGGGTTCAGTCCATGTTAGGCTGGGTGAAGTCTGCAGAGCCCAGGACATGGTGGTGGGAAGCAGAGAGAGAAAGCGAGGGGAAGAGGGACTATATATTGTCCTGGGGACCCTCCTCCTCAAACCAAGCCCCACCACCAACATGGTTGCCTGTCTACCATATGAGGTCTGGAGTGCATTCTAAATCCAAACCATAACAAAGGGAATCGGCAGGGTAGAAGAGTGAACAGGTTCATAAATGCTTAGTTATTTGTACCCTTCTGGATCATGCCAATGGCAGAGATGGCAGGTAGCTTTCTTGCCCACTGTGCACAGGAGCACATGGCCTCAGCAGATTTTATTTTATTCACAATGCAACCCCTCCCCAAATGGCTCAAGTATTATCCCCTGCTCACCCTCCACATTGGTTTCTGTCTCACTCTTATGGTCGCAAGAAAGTCAACACTGAATAGTCTCCTCCTTCTTGTTATTCCTGACTCATACCAAGTTCCAAGCTGACCAAAGCAGTTTCTGCTATTTTCACTGATCCAAATCATTCTATTCTTATCAAGAAAACATAAATGCAAATATTCCCATACATCCATAACAATTTATATAAAATCTCTTAACAGCACTTTGACATGCATATAAGTTAACCCAGTAATTCCTCCCACATTGAAAACAATAGGTTTTTCTTCTGAATAGAACTGTCAAGCTCTCTCCAGCAAATATACTTTTGCATATTTTTTGTTTCCTAATAAAGAAATTAGGAAGAGCTTTTATCTTCTACACCCCCCCATTTCTTTCATTTCCCTCATCTCTCTCCTCTTGATCAAGGCTGCCTACTTCCCATTTCATATTCATTATTAATCTTTCAAAATTGTGCTTTACGAGGCTTTCGTGACATACCCAGCTAATGTGGTTATGCATCTGCAAACAGGCCATGAGTTTGCAAATTACCAGAAAGGCCTCAGCCCAGACTCTTAAAGCTAATATTTCTGACTTAAGCTAAGCAGAAAAAGAAGTTGCTGCCCAAGTGGAAATGAATTCCCACTGCAATACAAAAGAAAGATTAAGAGACAGCGTCCATCATCATTGCCCTTATCATACAGGAAAACTGGGCTCCACATATGTGAAGTGAATTGCCCAGGTGTTCGCAGTTGATAAATGGCAGAGCTGGGCCCCAAACCCGAAGCGGCAACCTACACCAACACCACACCAACCTGCCATGAAAGCCAGGCCGATTGCTCTGCTCCAACTGCAGGGTCACCATCCTTTTGCTAGTAATTTGGCTTCCTTTGGGGCTTTCCAAAAGATTGAAAATCTGCCAACTAGCTACATACAATACATTCAACCACCCCCTTTATTTCTATAAATTAACAAATTGGTATCTTCTAATGTTAAAATATATTGATTTATCCTGATCTTTAAAACTTTCCAACATATTTCAACTCACTGAATGGATTCAATAATAGAGGAAAAAGTCAATAAACTTAAAGATAGGTCAATATAAATTATCCAATCAGAAGAACAGAGAGAAAAAAGATTGAAAAAATAAACAAAGCTGCACAGACCTGTCCGACGATATCATAAAATCCAATGTTCATATCAGTTAAGTCCCTAAAGGAGAAAAGTGTGAATAAAAAAATATTTGAAGAAGTAATGTTTTAAGATCTTCCAAATTTGGCCAAAAAAAACCCCAACAACACATAAGTTAAACTACAAAGATAAAAAGGTTATCCTCATTATTCATAGATTCTATATTTGCAAATTTTCATACTCATTAATATTTATTTATAACCCCCAAATCAATATTCACATCACTTTCTTGGTCATCTGTGCAGAGCAGTGCAAAATCTGAGCGTCCCAATGTGCACGTTCCCAGCTAAGGGTAAACGAGGTGACACGTGGCCTCTGTCAGCCTCATGCAGAGATGACCAGAAGATGGAGGCAGTGGGGCAGTGCCTGGTAGTACAAGAAGCTCTGTTCTGGGCTCAGTTGGATAGGGCTTGAATCCCAACTCGGGCGCCTGTCAGCGGATGGCCTCAGGCAAGTCATTTAACACTTCCTAACACTGTTTTTGCTTTTATAAAATAAATCAAGTAGAATCCACCAGGATGAGTCCTTTTAAGGATTTAAGATTATAATCCATGTGAGAGATGTATCGTACACTCGTACATATTTCCCCTGGGAGTAACTGTTCAGTATTTGCTAATTCAGTGTTTGCTGCACCTTCATAAAACATCAGCATCATGAATAATGGAATTGACTATTATTCATTCATAAAAACAAATGAAATATACAACATTTATGAACCTTGAACGCATTATGCTCAGTGAACTGAGAGTCACAAAAGGTACGCATAGTTCCATTTGTAAGAAATGTCCAGCCGGGTGTGGTGGCACACGCTTGTAATCCCAGTACTTTGGGAGGCAGAGACCGGAGGATCCGGGTTCGGGGCCAGCCTCAGCGCTCTCGCTTTCTCTCTCTCTCTGTCTCTCTCTCCCTCTCTCTACCTAGTGAGGCCCTCCGCAACTTCGTGAGACCCGGTCTCAAAATAAAGTATAAAAAAATAGGGCCGGGGGCGTAGCATGGAGGTAGAACACCCCTGCGTTCAATCCCCTGTACCACACACAAAAAAAAATGTCCAGAATATCAAATTCACAGAGGCAGAGTATAGGTTAGGGGTTTCCAAGGTCTGGGATAGAGAAGAATGAGGAGCGACTTCTATTGGCATTTCTTCCTAGGGCGATTAAAATGTTCCAGAGTTAGATAGTGGTGTTTGTGAGTATAGTAAAAGGCCACTGAATTCTATACTTTAAAGAGGTGAATTTTATGTTACCTGAATTATATCTCAAGTTTGTAAAACTTGATGATATTCCACTACACATTTAATAGAATGCCTAATTTTTTAAATTGACAATATTAATGGTTGATGAGGATATAGAAGTAGTGGAACGCTTATACATGGCTGGTCAGAATGTGAACTGTTACTAATATTAATAAGACTATTCCAGGATTTTGACTGAGGTGTGGCCAGTCCTGGTCAGGTTAGCCTTGGGGAAGCATCTGGGCTGATACTCCACTTTGAAGAGGACAAGCAGGCTCTGGCCAGGAGTCCTTCAGACACACACAAGAGAGTGTGGCCAGGGCTCTGGAGCCAGGCTGCCTGGGATGAGTCACTTAACTTGCCTCAGTTTCCCCATCTGTGAAATGGGAATACCAATAGTTACCGCATAGGAAGATAGAATAAGGGTTATGTGTTAGTTGTTGTTTTTGTTTTTGTTTTGTTGTTGTTGTTGTTGCTTTTTGCAGTACCAGGGATTGAACCCAGGGGCATTCTACCTCCGAGCTATACCCCCCGCCCCATTTTTTTATACTTTATTTTGAAACCGGGTCTCACGAAGTTGCAGAGGGCCTCACTAAGTAGCTGAGGCTGGCCGCAAACCCGGATCCTCCAGTCTCAGCCTCCCAAGTACTGGGATTAAAAGCATGCGCCGCCGGGCATGGTGGCGCACGCTTGTAATCCCAGTACTTTGGGAGGCGGAGACCGGAGGATCCGAGTTCGCGGCCAATCTCAGCGCGCATGCGCGGGCGCGCGCGCGCACGATTTCTCTCTCTCCTCTCTCTCTCTCTCTCTCTACCTAGTGAGGCCCTCTGCAACTCCGTGAGACCCGGTTTCAAAAATAAAGCATAAAAAAATAGGGCTGGGGGCGTAGCGCGGAGGTAGAACGCCCCTGCGCTGAATCCCCGGTACCGCAAAAAAAAAAAAAAAAAAGCATGCGCCACCACGCCCGGCTTGTTTTTGTTTTTTTACTGGATTCTCTTTTCTCTCCAAGGAAGACAGCTGTAGCAGTGGAGTCTGCTTAGAAGACCCTGGCACTCAACTAAGACTTCAGTTCCCACAGACCCCTTGGTATTCACTGTGGGCACAGCTGACCCTGGTCAGCCATGAGAACTCTACTCTGAGAAGGAACAGTGGCATTGGGGCTCATTCAGAGGCTGCATGACAAAGAGCTCTGCACCCAGCCATCATACCCTGTGGGACATTTCTAATATTCCCTTAGGCCCCTTCCCCTTTTCTGGAGTCCGACTTTCCTGAAAACATTTAATCTCGAGCATTTCTTAACTTTTCCAAGTCTCTTTTCGTTTGCTCTTATTCTGCTCATCTCTATCCAGGGATACTTAAGATTGCTCAATTATGAGATAATGAACACAACAGAATCGATAGACCTTGGAGAGCCCTGCCAGCAGCCCTAAACAGGAAGGAAGAAAGCATCGAAGGCTCTGGCTGGGGAGGAAACTTTATTTGAGATATGTTGATCCCTAGTGAGATAACTAGGCGGTCTAGCCTCTTCTAAGTTTCATGAGCAGAAAATCCAGAGCAGAAGAAACCAAGGAGTCCTTAGGTAGGGACAGAGAGTGGTGGGAGAAATTAGGTTGGCCACCGAGGAGGTGGCCCTGAAGCTCCTGGTGTGAGATCCATCTCTCCTCATCACTTACAACCACCCCCACTGAATGAGTGTATGACCGAACTAGGGTCCCTGGGGGAAACACCGCTGGCCTCTGTACATGACCTTGGGCAAGTGTAAAGAGTGGGGCTTCCCAGGCAGCTGTTGGGGGGGCTGGGGCAGGTCCCCAAGGGAGGCTCTGGCTCCTGACAGTGCACTGACCAGGTGAGTCAGCAACCTCCACCTCCCATTCAGAGGCAGACAGATCCAATTTTTTAGGCTGCTCTCTCTTGGGCTGGGCCCAGGGACTCGTGGTTAGTGAGCCGTAGGCACCAGTCTGGCTTTCTTGTCCTCCACTAAAATCTGCAAGGAGACCAAATACCATCTCTTAGAAAACAAATTATTTTTAATAATTCATTGGCTTGCTGGGGGACGTAGAGTCCCAGTAGAACACCGAGGACATCGGGAGAAGGAAAGAGAGAGTTCCTGGCAGGCTGCACTGCAGAGCTGACAAGAGAGCGGTGCCACAGAGTAAACAACTCCTGCACAGATAGTAGCTGATGGTTCCATGAAACCATGGGCGAGTCACCCTCCTCGGTCTCTTCCTGTCTGCATCCATGTTGTCCTGCCCCCACATCTTTGTCCAGCTCTTCCCTCCAGCTGCAATGCTCCCACATATTTGCATGGCTAATTCCTGTTCAGTCTTCAAGTCTCACCCTCCCTGCCTCAGCCGAGAATTCAATTCTTGGTGTCACATACCCTGCATAGTCCCTCCATAGCAGACTTGCCAGTATTGAACTTTCTTAGCATAGACATCTGCTCAGACTAAGTTCTGTGAGAGCAGAGACCTGGACTACCCAATTCCTGCCCTGCGCAAGTGCCCAATGGATATTTTTTAGAGAATAGGAACGAGTGGATTGATCCATCTGCCTAAAGTTGTCCAGCTGGAATTCCAACTCAGGCCTGTTTAACCCAAATCTCATGCTCTAAATAATCAAGACTTTACTTGCAACTTAAACACTTCTTCATAGCCGGGTATGATGGCACACACCTGTAATCCCAGTACTTGGGAGATAGGAGGATTGCAAGTTCGAGGCCATCCTCAGCAACTTTGACTCCAGCAATTTAGCAAGACTTTATTTCAAAATAAAAAATTAAAAAGGGGTGGGGTGTGGCTCAGAGGTAGAATGCCCCTGGGTTAAATCTCCAGTACATAAATAAATAAATAAATAAATAAATAAATAAATAAATAAACTTCTTGTCTATGATTTTATCCTTGCATTTCAAGATTCTACAAAGAGAAGAAAAACTCCATCTGTATCATCAGGAGAAGTGTAGAATGGGCCAAGAGTCCAATGTTACAAGAGTCTAGAGCTCTGGGTGGCTTGTTGGAAAGGCAGGGAAGGGAAAGAACCAGGTGGACAACACTTTTGAAGGATGTGGTCTGATCCTGACCGGCTGCTACTGAGGAGGGAACCTAAGCTCAGCTCAGTCCCTGTGGAAAGGTCAGGCAGGAATAGCTACTGCCCAGATTCTCAGCCTTGTCTCAGCCTAAATAAGAAAAAGGAGCCCTTTCCTCAACATATTCCATCCCCCTACTGAAAACCATCAAATCCTCTATGACACTTAATACCTAGGGTGTGTAGGGCGCCCCCTGGAGCTGTGCGAAGCACAATGCACACAACTTTAAGCCTCAGCCCAATGAATGAGAGGTTCATTAAATAAGGTATTGAGTAAAGCCACAAGAAAACTTGGGAATTACCCAGCAGTGCTTCTTTGTAAAAAGAAAACTTCCGCACTGGTTTGCCTCCCAAGAGAAATGTTATAAAGAGTCCCTCTCATCTCTCTCTTCTGGCCCCACCTCTCCCTGCTCGGTCTTCCTACTGCTGCATCAGACAGCAGCGTGCAGAGCATAACCTCAGGCTCCACCATTCATTTATTCCTTAAATGTTTAATGAACACCATCCTGCAACAGGCTGAATGCTGGAAGCAGGGGGAACAGAAATGGACAAGGCAGTCTTTTTCTGCACTAAGTAGAAAAAAGAAGGAAAAGAGAGCACACTGCTTTCATGCTGCCTGGGCTGCTGGAAGGAGCCGGGGCGACCAGGTTGCAAGGGTCCAAAAAGAGGAGCAGGAGAGCGTTGCTCTAAGCCTACTCCTTCGTCTGGACCCTCTCTCGCTGGTGATGGGTGTTCTATAGAGGCTCTGTTCTGTACTGGGGTTAAAATTCGGGATGAAATCCTAGCCTTGTTTGCTGAAGCTACGTGGATTCTTCCAGCCTCTCTGCAGGGATGGTGGCTGCTGGGTCAGCCTCCACAGGGCCAGGTGCTCACTTCTCATGCTTTCTGGATGTGGTTTGCTGGCCTCTGCAGCTGATTACCTGGGGCAAGACTGACCAGTGCAGATGGAGCCCCGAGCACCCATGCAGGACGGGGACATGTCTTCTGGAGCTTGCTGCTCACAGCTCCTTGTGGGTGTAGGAGGTTGGTCCGTGGATTTTTCCAAGTGGGTGATTCTTCCTCCAGGAACCTTCCCCTCCCAGCTAAGCTAGCTTTCTCTCTTTCCTCCCCATGGCTCCTGAAATTATTGAGCTCAGACCCATGTTTGCCAAGAGGGCGATTTATTCCTCTAGAATGAGGAGAAAGATCTCCCCCAAAGTCTGCCTGTCCTGATAAATGCTCAGGTACTGTGGTCATGAGCAGCAAGACTATTTATTAAGAAGGAGCTAGAATGAAAATTCTCGGGGTTGGGCGGGTGGGCAGCCCACCATCCTCAAAGATAGAACCTGGGTGGTCTATCTTCTTCCCAGGACCCAGGCAGTTAGTTCCATGTCTGCTGTGAGCCCTCTGTAGACCAGCAGCATCTTCTCACAGCAACCCTGGGGCTAGAGGCTCATTGGGGAAAAGGAACAAAGACACAGGCTCAGTAGTGGATCCCTTGGCGCTGTTTCCTAGAAGGCAGAAAAAACTAGCTGTCACCAAATAGAAATGGGCCATCTGACTTTTGCAGAGCGAGTCAGCCTGTCAGTTGTCGTTGTTTTCAGAGGGAATAATCCACAGAACCACTGTAATAGTTAGACATAGAATGTCTCCTAAAGAGCTCGTTTATTAATATTCAGAGTTGATATGGTTAAGTCATAAGAGTTGCAATCTCAGCAGTGGATAAATGGCCTTGGGGATTATATATGGCTCCTCCTCCCCTCACTCTCTCTCATTTCCAGCCTCCATGATGTGAGCAGCAGAGCCTGGTGCTCTCCCTCTCTCTGCTTCCTGCCTCCATGCCCTGAGCTCCGCAGTTCCCAGCCTCACATGGCCTGAACCCCAAACCCTGAGCTAATAAATCTTCCTTCCTCTAAGTGATCATGTCTTTGTATTATAGCAATGAAAAGTGCTGACTAATACACCCACCTCCCACATTCACAAGTGTGTTCAGCTTCTCTGCAGAAATAACAGAGGAGAGCAAAGGAGGCCGACAGAGGTAAATTATATGCCTTGATTGTGGCTTGAGCCTTACCGCAGGAAGAGAGATTCTAGAATATTTTAAAAAATCAAATTTCTGCCAGGTGTGGTAGCACATCCCTGTAATCCCAGTACTTGGGAGGCTGAGACAGGAGGATAGCAGGTCCAAGGCCAGATCTAGCAAGTGAGCGAGACCCTCTGCAACTTGCAAGACCCTGTTTCAAAAATAAAAAGGACCAGGGGTATAGCTCAGCCGTAAAATGCCCCTGGGTTCTATCTCAAGTACAAAAAAAGAAAAATCAAATCTCTAGCAAAAAACCTAGAAACAATACTTTTCACTCTGTCAAATTGCCCAAGGTTTAAAAATGTGGAACCTACTTTTCTAAGTAGCCTAAACAACAAACAAACAACAAACCTGGAAGTTTCTCGTGGGGGTCAAGAAAGTTAAAAGGACAATTTTCAAATTCTTTTCTTCCAACATGGGACCTCACTGGATTTAACCTTCCATTTTTCTAGGAGCAGGGGGACTCTATTCTCTGTGGGAGGAAATTTCTCCCGTGTAGAATTCCTCATGTCCATACAGAAACAGTGCTGGGTGGGGAAGGCAGAGGGGGCTCAGAACCACAGACCACCGCAGAAGCCATGGATGAGATGCAATGCTGAGCGTGGGTGCAGGTCAGACCTCGGAGAAGCTCTCTATATGGACCTTCTTAACATGTATGCTGAGATTTGAGGGACATCCCTAGACTTCCATGTGCCTCCAGGTATCTCCCAACTTGTCTCCAAAACTAATGTTGTAAATAAGGTTTTAAAACTCCAAGAAGCCTCACCTCGTGTATTGGTTCCCCATTGCCTCTGTAACAACTCACCACGAACAGTGACTTAAACCAGCACAAACTGATTATCTCACAGTTCTGTAGGACGGGAACATCTGACAAGGGTCTCACTGGGTTTAATAAAAAAAAAAAACCTTCATTCTTGACTGGAGGCTCTAGGGTGAGCAGTAATGTCCTTGCCCTTTCCAGCTTCTAGAAGCTGCCTGCACAGCTTGGCTAGTGGCCCCCTTCCTCCATCTCCAAAGCCAGCCATGGCAGTTTGACTCTTTCTCACATAGCATCACTCTGGTCTCCTCTCCTATCTCCCTCTTCTACTATTAAGGACCCTTGTGATCAAATTGGGCTCACCCAGATACTCCAGAATAATCTCCCTGTTTTAAGGTTGACTGACTAGTCACCATAACTCTACCAGAAACTTTAATTCCCCTTGGCCTGGTAAGATAATATATTAGCAGATTCCAGGGATTTGGACAGACATCTTTGCAAGACCATTATTCTGTCAACCATACCTAGCATGCAGATTTGTTACCTGGGACAGATAATCATAAATTATAAAATTAAATAACTGTCCCCCAGAAGAACACATGAAGTTGAGCTCCTGGGGCACAGGCCAGGTACATTTTGATGAAAAAATGGTGACTCGTGCCTGTAATGCCTAGTACTCAGGAGGCTGAGACAGGAAGATCGCAGATTCAAGGCCAGCCTAGCAATTTAGCAAGATTCTCAGCAACTTAACAAGATCCTGTTTCAAAACAAAATATAAAAAGGGCTGGGGGTGTATCTCAGAGGCAGAATGCCCCTGGGTTTAACCTCTAGTGCCAAAAAAATGAACATCTCATTGAGTACTTACGGGCTGGAAGTCCTAATGCAGACCCAGTGCTTAGTGTGGGAACATGAAAAGAAAACAAAAAGTAGGCCCATAAACCTACTTATCCTCTTTAATTTTTCAAGGATGCACAAAGATTTTTAACCTAGAGATATAACCACCCATTCCCAAGGCTCTCAATACCTCGATAGCCTGATTTCCTTTCTCTGTCATAGCATCTATCTTTTTGTTTCCTAAACTCCAGGCAGATGCAGAACAAAAGATCCACTTTGGACTACAGCATTTCTCACACCCAGCATCTGGCAGCAGGATGTAGGTGCCAATGGGGTCCCAACACCATTTCTCAATGTGTGGCCCACAACTCCCTGCTTCGGAAGCCCTGGTCCATTTTATAGTGCTCTGGGAGGGAGATCCAGGAATCTGCATTTGATTTTTTTATATACTTTCATCGGTGCATTGTAATTATACATCACCATGAGGTTCAGAGTGATAGGAACACACATGCACACAGCACTTGGTGTGTTTCCCTCCCCTTCCCTGTATGCGTTATTGAGATTGGCATTGATAATTTCATATATGTACATAGCATGATTGGAATCTACATTCTAAAACTAAAGCTTGACAAGCTCTACTTCGAAGTTTGCTAATGTATGTGCAGCCTCTCCTAGCTCTTAGCCCCATACACAATTTGCCTAATCAAAGTTCTATACCTACTGAGTTTCTCAGACACATAAGACTTTTAACAGCATAAATTTTATCTCCTACTTGCAAAGAGAACAAACAGCCTGGTAATTCAGCGCAGGTCTATAACTGGGAATTCTCTACTATATCTTAAATATTAACACCAAGCTGAAAACTGACTGATGCATAATTCATTAGCGGAGCTAATAAACCAAAGTGCCTTTCATAACATAACAAATTGACACATAAACTATTAAGCAATTGTAAAAGAAATTGTTGATTTATGCAGATTAATCCAGGCTGTGAATAAATACAGTACAAAAGGAAAATAATATTATGCCACTTCTGCCAAACTACTTATCACAAACGACTTACCAGGGGACTAGAAAATGCACCTCTTAGAATTTGAAAATCTGAAAAATTTAAAAACAATTTCTTAGACACAGTGGTGCATGCTTGTAATCCCAGCTACTCAGGAGGTCAAAGCAGGAGGATCTAAAGTTCGAGTCCAGCCTCAACAAGTTAAGGACACCCTGTCTCAAAATAAAAAATAAAAAGGCTGGAGATGTAGCCCAGAGGTAGAGCACTCCTGGGTTCAGTCCCCAGTACTGAAGGAAAAAAAAAGTTTTCTTAAAGGGAAAAAAAGGCAAAAGTCTTAGAATAAATTTGGGATAGATTGGTGTTTCTTGTCAGCAACTGAAATAAATAATTAAATATTAATAGCAATCTGAATTATTACCCAAAATAAAAATGAACAAATTTCAATTTCAATATAAGAATAATTTCTTATATAACAATCCTTTATAATGTAATAATTTTTGGAATCTTTAATCAACTCATTACATGACCTTCTCTTTGAGAAAAAACAAATGTGTAGTTTTGTATTTTTGGGGGGGGGCACTTGGGATTGAACTCCGGGACATTCTACCTTTGAGCTACACCCCAGCCCTTTTCATTTTTTATTTTAAAACAGAGTTTTGCTAAGTTGTTGAGGGCCTTGCTAAGTTGCTGAGGCTGGCCTCAAACCTGCAATCCTCCAGTCTCAGTCTCCCAAGTACTGGGATTACAGGGGTATACCACTGAGTCCGGTTTGCTTTGATAATTTTTAACTGCATAAGTACTATGAAATACATGTATCACATAAAAATAAAAATGGCATTACTATTAAAGATACAGCCCCCTTTAGCCATATCCCCAATTAATCCAGTGCCCCCAACCCTCCTCAGGGAGGTAAGTACTGACCTCAGTTTGTAGTATATTCTTCTAGATCCTATTCTATGTGTTTACCTGCATGTAAACATGTGCCCATGAAAAGCAGCCAGAACTGTATTGATTTTGCTTAGGTAGTAACATACTGTACATCTTCTACAACTTGAATGTTTTCTCCCACTACACCTTTGTTCTTCCTGTGTAGGATAGTAGTAGCTATGTGCTAGATATTGTTCTAAATACTATCATGTATTACCTAATTTACTCACCACAGCAACCCCTTAAAGTATGTTTTATCATCCTCATTTCACAGATGGGGAAACTGAAGCAGAAACAAGAAAGCTTGTTTCTTCAAGAAAGAACTACAAGAAAGCTTGTAGTCACTATAGAGTTAAAAACTCACAAGCCCCAAATAACTCACGTTACCCTTGACCTAAATTGAGACAGGAAGTCATCAGCAGTAGCAGGAGTCTGCAGATGATGTGAGTGCCTTCCAAATGTAATATGATGAGTTAACAGTGAGCCTCTGTGTTGATAGGTAAGAGAGAAGTTTAGTAAATATTTAAATTCCAGTTATCATGGAAGCCAAATAAATCTATAATTGTTTTGCATCTCAATGGCATACATTTTTAAATTCTTAGCCTGTTTGTTATGAAAGGTGACAAGCTTTAATATAGCTAAGGACTCTGACATATACCCTTGAGATCATGAAAGCTTGTTAAAAATTTTAAAAATGCACATTTGTCAGAAATGTATTGTAGAAACCATCACCCCTGACCTCATGAGGATTTACTGCTGACTCTGACTTCACTGATCTGGTTCTAATTAACTCAACAAGTGCAGATGCATTTTAAATTAGGAGCATAGCTAAAGGCATCCTTCTCTTTAAAAAGTTATTTCACAAGTAAAATCGAATGACTCCAATTTAGCTGGGCGTGGTGGCTCACGCTTGTAATCCCAGTACTTGGCGGGCTGAGACTGGAGGATCCGGGTTTGCAGTCAGCCTCAGCTACTTAGTGAGGCCCTCCGCAACTTAGTGAGAACTTGTTTCAAAATAAAGAATAAAAAATAGGGCTGGGGGTATAGCCTTGAGGTAGAATGCCCCTGGGTTCAATCCCCGATACCAAAAAAAATGACTCTAACTTACTGAATTAAAATCATAACATGCAGGCTCTCCATTCTCTCCAAAGTTGTAGAGTTGTTTTCTAACACAGACAACGTGACTCTGGAGCTAATACTCTTAACCACTACACCGTGGCACAACTATATCTACCTCGCTCTTTTTACCTGCTGTATTATATTCCATGGGATAACTACTACCACTGTTTATTTGGCCACTTCCCTATTGATAGTCACTTAAATGGTTTCTAATACTTTGCAATTTTTAATAGTGCTGCAAGTATAGCATGCTCTTTTTTTATATTCCTCCTTATACTGCTATACACATATTTCTCCAAAGCAGTGGTTCTCAAAGTGTGGTTCTCAGACCAGGATAATTGCCACCAGCTGGAACTGAGTAGAAAGCTGACTTTCAGATCCACCCTCAGACTTCCTGAATCAGAAACTCTGGGGTGGGATTTGGCAACCTGTGTTTTACAAGCACTCCAGAGGTTCTGATGCAGCCTTAAAATTGAGCGTCATATTACATACATATGTGAGAATACCAATGCCAATCTCAATATCATGTATGGGGAAGAGGGGATCAGGAGGGAGCTGAGGAGAGCTCACCAAGTGCTGTGTGCATGCATGTCACTATCACTATGAACTACATTAGTGTGTGTGTGTGTGTGTGTGTGTGTGTGTGTGTGTGTGTTACTGAGGATTGAACCTAGGGACATTCTAACTCTAAGCAATACCCCCAGCCCTATATCATTTTTATTTTGAAACAGGGTCTTGCTAGGTTGATGAGAGTCTCACTACTTGCTGAGGCTGTCCTCAAACCTGCGATCCGCCTGTCTCAGCCTCCCAAGTACTGGGATTACAAGCATGCACCACCACGACCAGCTATGTATGAACTACATTATGATATGAGACTTTAAGACTATAATGCACCAATAAAAGTATTAAAAATGAGAGTTATCACATTAAAAATACAGAGTGCCACAACTGCTTAAACATAAGAAACCCATCACTGAATGCCAAAAAATAAATACTTTCACAGTGTCAAACTTAAGGATGAAGTGGCAGAAATATCAGGATTTAATCCAACTTTTTTAGGGAAATGTTCCCAGAGTTAGGAATCCATTAAACTCATCTAGAAAACTCAAGACTAGTTTTAGGACTCAAATATGCGATGTGATAAAGCACAGCCTTTGGAAAAGTAAATTTGAACTTAAAATGTATATTCAAAGATGAATACAGTATCAAAGAGGTCTTGAGAAATCATAGTCCAAGAAAGTCACCCGACACATGGAGGGACTGAGCACACACAGGTTAGACATCTTTATCTTTTCCAAACTCTCTGGGCTGGTTGATGGCAGAACACAGTGCAAACCTTGGACCTGGCCCCCGGTCCAGTGTGCCAGACATATCACTCAATATTATACCTTAATCAAAGAAAGCCTTTAAGAAAGTTCTATTATAAACTTGGAAAATCTTAATACATAGATTACTCTGAAAATGATTTTAAAAGGAACAAGAACTAGATGTTTATTGTAGAAAAATGTTGCCAAAACCAAATGATTTCAACATAAAGAGAAAATTACCACTGCCAAATGTCATGAACCTCCTCAATGACACTCTTATTGTCTTATCATTTAACTTGGCAGCTTTTATTGCAAAATAAATTAAGTTTATTGATGCTTAATATTATAATAAAATGAAGGGAATTTTTTAATGGACCTGCATTCTTAATACAACATGTTTCTTCATATTCCTGAGCAAGTTCCATATTTCCCATACTTACACACCTATTGTCCACCAGTTGTGATATAGGGCACACAAGTGTTAAACATTTTTTACTTTTTTTTTTGCGCAGTACCAGGGATTGAACCCAGGGGCGTTCTACCTCAGAGCTAGACCCCCGGACATATTTTTTATCCTTTATTTTGAAACCGGGTCTCACGAAGTTGCGGAGGGCCTCACTAAGTAGCTGAGGCTGGCTGCGAACCCGGACCCTCCAGTCTCAGTCTCCCAAGTACTGGGATTACAAGCGTGCGCCACCACGCCTGGCTCCAATTTTTACTTTTTTTTTTTTTTTTTTTTGC